>CAJQUW010010664.1:0-134404 GCA_907163375.1 Prostheceraeus crozeri
ATCGAATCTTAATGGATCAATTGGATATCGAGTTTGATTTAATGAAACTTGTAAACTTCGAATTGTATTAATATGAAAAATATTATTGTTCTTATCAAAACTTGGAGAATTATTTCTTTGAAATGTTAGTAATAAATATCTTGGAGTATTCGCAGTTCTAGTAAAATGCCAGTTAAATCTTTGTTCGGAAAAAGTTACTGAACTAGCAGTACGCTTTAGAAAATTAACTGGAATTGGTTTGTTAGTATTTAATCTTTTTGCAATAGCTGTTTCAATCTCTAAACTAGGAGTAATATGCTTAATCCACCATTCAAGTCTATCAATTTTTAAATATGCTTTTTTTCCAGTCTTACCAAAAAAGATTAATTCATTATTTGCTGTACGATGAATTATTAATTTAAATTTTAACTGATATGATATTTTAACATAATCTAAATATCCGAATAATGGAGACAATGACCAATTTACTGTTTGCTTACTTTTCTTGTTAAATTCACGTCTTTCTTTATATGCAGTATTGTTTGTTTTATTTAAATGTTTTGCAATATTTTCTACATCTTTCGCAATTCCTGCGGCATCTGTTCCAGCGTGAGTTAAATTCTCAATAATTATGCCATCATTAGTATCAGGAAACCAACCTTCGATTTCATGCTTTTTATTATTTTCACCAATTATTACAAATCTAAGCATTGTATCAATTACACCTGGAGAATCACTTATTGTTTCTATATTTTGAGTTGCAACATCTAAACGCATTTGTGTAAATAATCTTGGAAAGAAATTATTCTCTAGTGTAATATTATCGGTATCTGGTAATGGTGTTGTAAAATTAGCATCAGAATATAGAGAATATTCACAGTGTAAAAATGAATCAGGTAAATATAAATAACTCTGCTGATTATCAACTTCAAAGATTAAATCTCCTCCAGTATTTACTCTACTGGAAGATCCGGGATTCATAGCAATTCTTATATAGTCATTCTTTTTTTGATTATAACTGACGAACGGAGGATCGTCTAATCTAAATTTATTTTCGATAAGCGAAGACATTTTTATAAAAAATAATTTGACTTTTTGTTTTTCTCACAGATAGAAAAAAAATTTTTACTAAAATATAATTTTTAGAATTTTGCTAGACCAGCTCCGCTACAGCTTTGCTGGTTAGACCGAAGGTTGCTGCTCACGCCATTACCTCTTATTTCTTCAATTGTTTTTTTATTATTTTTATTTTCAATATGTTTACTATCACCATCAACAGCTATGTTAGCAATTTTGTTCTTTGTTTCATCTGAAAGATTTTAATTTTTTTAGTTCTTCAGAATCATTCCTAAGTTTACGAATAGCTTCTAGTTGTTTTAATTCGTTTTGTGATTTAACAGCATTTGATATTGCACTAGCTGTACTACCTATAGCAGCTGCTCCTTTTGCAGCAGATGTAATCAAATCTTTATTATTTTTAATTAAGTTAACGATACTTCCAATACCAGAAAAGATGCCATCCCCTTCTTTTTGAACGGTTTCTCTATTATCATAATGATAAACAGGATTCATACGTGGTTCATGAGCAATTTTTTGATTTGAAGCAAAATGTTTAAGATTGTGTTTATAAATTATAGGCATTTTTTAGTAATAAATTTGACTTTTAGGAAAAATATAAATACGGGCGAAGCCCTGGAAGACATCTCCGATGTCCATTATAAAAAAATTTTTATTTTTTGTTCTTAACTTTTACAGATTGCGTTTTTGGTTTAACTTTATCAGGAACCAAACCTGCATCAATCATTCTTTTTATTCTATGATTTTCTTTCATAATATTTCTTTCTTTTATTAACTCTTCTAATTGTTTAATTCTTTTAAAATTATCAGCTCTAATTTTATCCATTTTTAAAATTATATACTTTTATATTTTTAAATTTTTTTTAAAAATTATATTTATACTTTTATATTTTTAAAATTATATTTATATTTTTATATTTTTTAAATTATATTTATATTTTTTATGATTCTTATTTTTTGTAGGTAAAAAATATTTAAGTTAATATTTACAATACTCGTTTAAGATTTACGTTTGTGAATTGACAACAACTTCGAGATAACTTTATTAATTGACTGTTGCACTTTATCTATTGCGTCAAGCAGCGTGTGATGTACTTTAATTTCTTTTCTATTAACTTGCATTTTCTGCTGATTAATCTTCAATGCCGTTTTAAGAGCATTTAACTTAATTTTAAGAACATCTAATTGTCTTTTAACAGAATCTAACTTTTCTTTATTTTCTTTAGAGTTTTCTTGTAAATTTTTCTTTAATTCATTTTCTAAATTGATTTTAAGAGTTTTCATTTTATCAACTTTTTGATTAAGCGAGTTTACTTCATTTATTATTCTATTCATCTTTTTCATTTGTTGAGCAATTTTAGAACTCAATTCATCAACACTTTTTTGGAATGTAGTTTGTAACTTATTTAAATTCTTAAAAATTTTTTTAGGTAGTTTTTCTATTTCATCTTCTAATTGTTCTTTCAATAGTTGTATCTGATGTTTATTTTTAATTACAGCAGATTTTAAATTTAAAGAAAGTAATATTAAAATTTTTGATTGTTCTGAAATCTTTTTAAAAAGTTTTGCTATATCTGCTTCTAGCTCTCTATCCTTTTTATCAAGTTTTAATAATTTTTCGTTTAATGATTTGTCATTAAGTTTAAGCAACTTTAATTCGTTCATCAGTGGAACCATAACATCGTTTATATATTTTTCCTTTAAGTCATTGATTTGTGTATCAACATATTGTTTATTTGTTAACTCTGTATTTTGTTGCGGAAGAATAGAAAGATGCAATGGACCAGATAAAACGTCTCCAGTTTTCATGATATAATTTTCTATCTCTATTTCTAATTCACGATTATTCGGGATATATGCACCTCCACCAACATTTGGTAACATCATTTTTTAACAATAAAAAAGGAAATTTTTTTCTAATAAAAATAAAAATGGAAATGACTCAAATTTGTCAAGTTTGTGGAGTAGATTTTTTAAACCCAACTATGTTGTTTACTCATATGAAAAATACATCATGTGGGAAAATTAATCGAAGTAACTTTTATAATAATCAATCTAACAATAATCAACCTAATGATAATCAACTGGAACAACCATTGCAAAAATTAAAACATTTATTTATTTCAGATCAGGGGCAAAATCTTTATACCGCTAGAAAAAATACACCTAGAAAAAATACACCTAGGCAAAATAATAATAATCCTTTTACTCAAAATAATCATTTAGATACAAAAAATAATCCTTTTACTCAAAATAATCATGTAAATCCAAATAATCCCCTTACTCAAAATAATCATGTAAATCCAAATAATCCCCTTACTCAAAATAATCATGTAAATCCAAATAATCATGTAAATCCAAATAATCCCCTTACTCAAAATAATCATGTAAATCCAAATAATAAATCTGTGAAAGGGGATACGAAAAAATGTTCTGGTTGTAATAAAAATATAACGTCCAAAAATTTTGCACGTCATTTAAAAATATGTGAACAAACAGAAGAGGTAAAAAAAAAGATAAAATGAAAGATCAGTTATGTCGTAATTGTAATAAATATTTTACAATTCAAGGAATTACTAATCATTATAATTCTTGTATAAGTTCTACAAGACAATGTACAAGTTGTCAAAATACTAAACCTAAGACAGAGTTTTATGATAGTAAATGTAAGTGTAAGGATTGTTTAAAGGAAAAAGTAAAATGTAGAGGTTGTCAAAAAATTATATGAAAGAAAAATTTTCCAAGACATGTAACACTATGTCCAAAACTTAATGAAGATTTAAATCAAAATATTCCAAATCAAAATATTCCAAATCAAAATATTCCTAATCAAAATATTCCAAATCTTCATCAGCGTATGAATACTTTTTATTAGTATTTCTATTAAAATAGTCTTATATATTAAAATAGTTGTATTTCTACTAAAATAATCTTATATATAGTAAAATATTATTTTTTTATAAAGAATAAAATATTATTTTATTAAAATATTCTTAAGCATTCCGGAAGAGAGGAGAGGTATAAAAATACTTCTTTTGAGTATAGGAACAAAAATTCCGACACATTCCGGAGGTTCTACAGAGGTTAAAAACATTCATTAGAGTGTAAGAATGCTAGTCCGGAATCAACAAATAATAACTCCTAAATTTTTTATTTAAAAAATAATAAATGAATAAAAGCGAAAATTTGGAAGATTTATATTCACCGGTTATAATTAAAAGTAATAAAAGTGATACAAGTAATAAAAGTAATCTAAGTCGTCATAAATCTCTTAATGCAATAAATGAAATGATAAATAATTATATAAATAACACTGAGTTTCAAGATACACTAACTCCTCAAGATCCTAATCTAAATGATATTAATAATATTGTAGATAATATTGTAGATAATCCTAGATATAATCCTAGATATAATCCTAGATATAATACTATAGGTAATAATATATATAATAATATAGATAAAAATATAGATAAAAATATAGATAAAAATACATATAATAATATAAATAAAAAAATATATAATAAAAGATATTTAGAAACACTACCCCCTAATTCATCACTTAATAAAAAAATACCACAATCAGATCTTACACGTCTTTGGAATTTTTTAAAATTTCATTGTATAAAAATATTGTTAGCATGTATTTTAATATTTTTTATTTATCATCTTGTTATATGTATTGGAAATCAATGGGGTTACTTTCTAACAGAGGAACAAAAGAGAATAATTTTTTATAACCAAGAAAAAAAAACTTTTAAAGGATGGAAGACTGAGGAGGATAAGATTATGGATAAAACTAATAATAAACAAGGTAAAATGCATCAAGAAAATTTACATTTCATTGTTTACGGTAAAACTGGAAGTGGTAAGACTACGTTTATTAAAAAATATATAAACGAACATTATAAGGATGAAACAAAAGTACATATTTTTTGTATGCATACTTCTGAATGGCCAACTTTTACAAACGTCTATAATGATAAACAATTAGATGAGTTACAAGATATGGAAAGTTTTGCTGGTACACCTGAAAATAAATCTTTATTAATTTTAGATGATGTTGCAAGTTTATCAAAACAAAAAAATATGTCAGAAATATTTACAAAAGGAAGACATCAAAATATTGAAATAGTTGTATTAGCTCATAAAGCTTGTGATGTAGATAATAAGATTAGAGAAAACATTCAAACATTTTTTACAACTACACAAAATAGTGCAGCATTCTTTAATGATATTAATAAAAATTATAAAATGAATATGCCTTTATCATATTATACACAACATAAATATGGACTAATACGTGTTGACACCATAAGTGGACATATGCAAGTATATGATAAAGATTTAAATATATTAGTAGATACCGAACATGAAATCTATAATAACTCTCAAGATTTTGATATTAGAATGTATGCAAATACAAAACATTTATCAAATCAAGTTATAGAACAAATAATTATCTTTTTAGAATCCGAAGCAAAAGTACCACTAAAAATTATTCCTGATACATTTTATTTTTATTTTGATCATTATTTAAATGCAAAATTTGGTATACCAATACCAAAAAGATTACAAGATAATGAAACATTAAACTATTTAAAAATTGCAATAAATGATGTTAGAAACGCTTTAAGAAAAGCAACACCAATAATATCTGATGTTAAATCTACATTTTCTGATGCCAAATCTACATTTGTTGAAGCCAAAAAAACTTTTAATGATATAAAACCATTAATAAATGGTGTTAGTGAAATACTTAATAATTAAACAAATTTATCATAATTAAACAAATTTATCATAATTAAACAAATTTATCATAATCGAACCGAAGGTTCTAGGGCTTCGCCCGATTGCAGATATATATATTTATAATATTTTCCATTATATATATTTATAATATTTTCCATTATATATATATTTTAGATTTTTTTTTAAAAAAACTAAAACACAAATTTTTTCTTTAAAAAATAAAAAATGAAAAAATTTTATTGTGTCTTATGTGAAAAAAAATTACAAACAAAAAGAAGTTATCAATCTCATCTACAAAGTAAAATGCATTTACAAAATGTAGAACGAGTTGATGAAGGAAGTATATTAAAATTAAATAGTTATAAAAACTATTTAGAAACATTACCTACTGATATAAAAGTTAAAAAAATATTTGATGATTATTCACATTCGGAATATAAAAAGTTTTTAATAGTGAAGATGAACATGTATCAGATGGAAGATATTTATTTAGCGATACTGATGAATTTAACGAAATAGATGAATTTGATGAAGCCGTAACAGATATAAAATATTTATTTAATGAATCGGTTGAATATAATGAAACCGATAAAACTTTTTCTGATATTCTAACCAACTTTTCTAATATATTTAAGAAATCTTTCAAATGTTATATGAATGTAGAAGTACTTTATACAAAAAATGGATCTGATGGAATTCCTAAAGAAATAATACAAGGACATTTTACAAAGTCACAAGAAATTCATAATGTAAATAATATACAACCCATATTTCAATCGATGATACTTAAATTAGAAAATTGTATAATTGAAGCCCAGTTACGTGAATCTGGTTGGAGATTTGTTAAAATACTATCTAAGAAAATAGTAATTGATAAATATAAAAATAATACTGGTGGTAGTTATGTTCCTTTACCTTTCAGTTCACCTCAATTAATCAACATAGAAAATGAAGATGATTATTGTTTTCTGTGGAGTATTATAGCACATTTACATCCTGCAGAATATCATAAAGAAAGACTAAGTCATTATAATAAAGAAGAATATATAAAGGAATTTGATCTTTCGGATGGTTTACATGAATTTCCATATGATTATAATAGGTTAATAAAGTTTCATAAAAAGAATAAAAATTTAATTGAAGTAAATGTTTTTGAATTAAATGTGAATTATGTTTCTATTGGTAAAATTACTCCACTTTACTCAGATTCAAAAAAATTTTATTTGAATAATAAAAATTTATGCCAATCAGAAATAGTATATAATGATAGAGGAAATTACATGCATCATAATATTTTTTACCAAGGAAATATAATATGTACTGAAAAATTTGAACTTGTTAAAACACTATCACCAATAATGATTAATCATAATAATTATAAAGGACGTACTGATGATTATAATTACAAATATTCATCTTTATCTTCAGAATATCAACAAAAATTAGAAAATTTAAATAAAAGTTTACAAAAATGTAAAATAGATTATCAACAACAAACAAAAATGTTACTACAAGAATATCACCATAAATATCAAAATAAGATAGAAACAATTCAAAAATTAAATGAAGAAAATAATAAAAAATTAGATAATAAAGAATTAAATAATGAAGAAAATAAAGAATTAAATGAATGTTTAAAAAATGTCTACAACAATATAAAGAACAATATGATAAAGAATATATTTATCAGCTACAAATATTAAATCAAAATTATTATCAAAATACATTTAATATTACAAAAGAAATTGATGAAACACATGAAATATATAAAGATGAATTTGAAAAACTAGAACAGTCAAAACAACCAGCACAAGCGAATATATTATATTATCAGGGTCATTTTATATTGTGTAAAGATGTTTCTATATTTACAAAAACTTCAGATAATACAAATTTTCCTTGTCTTCAATGTATGACAAGTTTTAGAACTTTAGAAGAAATGAATAGACATTTGGAGAATTGTCAACAAAACGAAGCAGTTCAAAATACTTTTCCTAAAGATGATTATTTAGAATATAATAAATGGTATTTTAAAAATAAAGTACCCTTTACTATTTATTGTGATTTTGAAGCATATAATGTTAATATGACACAAAATCAAACGGAAAGTTCCAGGGCTTCACCTGATTCTGAAAATTATAATTCTGAAAATTATAATTTTGAAAAAAGTGCGCCTGAAAAAAGTGCACCTGGAAAAAGTTCAGCTGAACAAAGTAAAGAAAAATATTTATTTGAACAAAAACCATTATGTTGGGGAATGTACATTCATTCAAATTATCCTGAATTATTTAAATCAGAATATTTACAATACTATGGTGAAGATAGTTCAGAAATGTTTACAAAGAAAGTAGAAGAATTACAAGAACGTTTTTCGCAATTGCTTGAAACAAATAAACCAATGATACCATTAACGGATGAAAAAAGAAAAGAATTTGATGATGAAATAAATTGTTATTACTGTGGAAAAGGTTTTACAAATAAATATAAAACTGGCAAAGGTAGATATCTTGATAAGGTAAAAGATCATGATCATCTAAATGGATTATATAGAGGTGCAGCACATAATTCTTGTAATCTTAATGCTAATAAATTTAAATATAACTTTGTTCCTTTATATTTCTACAATGGTTCTAAATATGATTTCCATCTAGTAATGAAAGATTTATTTTCATCTGAAAAATTACAACAACAAAAAATAAATGTACTATGTAAAACAGAAGAAGAATATTTTTCAATGCAATTAGGTTGTATTAGAATTTTAGATGCATTTAGATTTTTTACTCCTTATTCATTAGATGTTATGGGAAAAACTTTGAAATCTGAACAATGTAAAATATTAAATAAATATAATTTAAAACCTTTAAAAGGAATATTTCCGTATGAGTACATAACTGGAGATTTTAATTCTGTGAATAAAATTATGGAAGAAGAACAACTTCCTCCAATAAATAAATTTAAATCAACATTAAAACAATCACAATTATCTGACGAAGACTATGCAGAAGCTGAAAAAAATTGGAGAGAGTTAAATTGTAAAACAATGTATGATTATACAATGAAATATCTACAGATAGATGTATTAATACTAGCTGATCTTTTCGAAAACTTTCGTGATATGTGTTTAGAATATTACGGAATAGATCCATGTTATTGTTATTCTACACCAGGTTTAACATGGTTAGCAGGATTAAAACATACAAATGTTAAACTTAAACATTATAAAGAAAATACATATGATAAATTATTATTTTTTGAATCTGGAATTAGAGGTGGTGTTTCATCAGTTTTAGGTAATAGATATGTTAAATGTTATAATAAGAAAGTAAATCCACAAGAATATGGAATAATGAAACCTTTATCTCCAGAAGAAAGCGATCAGTTTATAAAATTGTTTAATCAAAATATAGAAGGACTTATATCAAATGAAGATAGTCAAGCAGCAGTTGATGAAATCATGAGAGAAAACTATTTATTATATTATGATTTTAATAGCTTATATTCTTCTTGCATGATACAAGAATTACCAACAGGTGAAATGACATGGTGTAATAATCTAGATTATCAAAGAACATATGATGGTGAAAATAATTTTGGTTATGTATATGAAGTTGATTTAGTATACCCTGATTATATAAAAGAAGCAACAAAATATTAACCTTTCTGTCCAGAAAACAAAATTCCCAATATAGAAGATTTTTCAGATTATCAAAAATCTATAATTCCGAAAAAATACAGACCAACAAAAAAACTTATGTTAACACAAGGTAATAAAGGAAAGTATGTTGTTGAAGGAAGAATGCTAGATTGGTATTTAGATCATGGTATGATTCTCACCAAAATACATCGAAAACTAGAGTATAGAAAATCTAAATGGTTAAAAAATTATATAGAGTTCAATATTGAAAAACGTAAAATAGCTAAAATAAATAAAGATGATTTTGGAAACGTTTTCTTCAAATTAATGAATAATGCATTTTATGGTAAGACTTTAGAAAATGTGCGTAATAGACAAAATATTGAAATAGTTTATGATAGAGATATATTTCAAAATTTAACAAGGAAACCTACATATAAAAGAACTACTAGATTCAGTGATGAACTTTGTGCTGTTCATCTAAGAAGAAGCATTGTAAAACATGATAAGTTTAATTTCATTGGTTTCACTATATTAGAATTAGCTAAACTATTTATGTATAGTTTTATATATGATTATTTAGCACCTACTTATGGCAAAAACTATAAATTACACTTTACAGATACCGATTCTATTTTCTTAGAATTAACAGTACCATATGGTTCTTCACTTGATAAAGAAATTAATAAAATAAAATAATTCTAAATGAAGAAGATTATAAAAGTGTAGCTGAAATATGTTGTTTCTAATTTTTATCTATGATTTTTATTTATGATTTTTATCTATGATTTTTATTTATGATTTTTATCTATGATTTTTATTTATGATTTTTATCTACGATTTTTATCTATAATATTTATTTAATTTTTTAGTTTAAAAATGTGTTCAGCAGATTTAGACAAAATTAATAAACATTTAGAAAATTTGACAGAGATTTTGGGTTCATCAAAATTTAGTACGACGTTAAAAATTATAACAACTACTTCATCACACACTTGTAATTTAGAACCCATTCTACATTTGGAACAAAATAAAAATTATCAAATTGCATTGACTAGTTTCTCTACATTTAACACTATTCAAAACGTTATCAAAGATGTGAATGATCAATTTAGATATTCTACTGATAAAGGCAAAACATGGAAAATACTAACTTTTCTTCCTGGTTCTTACGAAGTTGAATCAATATCAAATGAAATTAAGAGACATTTAGGTATACCATTTAAATATAAGAAACAATTACATTTTGCAGTTGAACCGGCAGTTAATAAATTTTCTCTTACTTTAGACGAAAATCATCAAGTTGATTTTAATCATGATAGATCATTGTCAAAGGTATTAGGATTTAATAAACAAACTTATAGTCAAGGTTATCATTTAAGTGAGAAGATTCCAAAAATAACTGAAATAAATTCAATTGTTGTACATTGTGACATTATTGAAGGAGGTTATATAAATGGTAAATTATCAAATTTAATATTCAGTTTTCCAGCTTTTACTGTGCCCATTGGTTATAGATTAAATGTAATTCCACAAACATTAATATATTTTCCTATTACAAGAAAAACTATTAACAACATTGGCATTAGAATCACTGATGAGAAAGGACAAGAAATAAATTTTGGAGGTGAAGAGATTATGATAGATCTTTTGGTTCGGGAGGTATAAACTCCCACGCGAAGCTAGAGAAGTTTAATTTTCTTCTTCTTTAGAAACAAAAAATAAAAAAAAAATTTTTTATTAAAAAATGAGTGAACTACCCCCATTAAATAAAAAAAAAACTTAAATTTAATCATCATCCAAATTTATCTAATAAAGTTTTAGCAGTTATTTGCGGAAGATCAGGATGTGGAAAAACATATCTATTATTTAAAATTTTAACAACTCCAAATTTTTTGGATTATAACAATCTTATAATTTATACAACAACAGCAGAACAACCCATCTATCAATTTTTAAAATATGGATTTGAAAATAATCTTAAAAAAACAGCAATTGCTTCTCTATTCGAAGAATACGAAAAATCTGAATATGAAGAAGAAATAAGTTCATGGTGTGAGGAAGCAACAACAAATAATCAGTTAGTCGAAACCAATAAAAATAAGCATATAAAAATACAACTAATAGATGATAGTGGTAATATGCAAGATCCTAGTAAACTAGATAAAACAATGAAACATTGTGTAATTTTTGATGATTGTGTTAATGATAGAAATCAGTCAGTTCAGAGAAATTATTTTACAAGAGGTAGACATAATAACTGTAGTGTTTTTTATTTAACACAAAGTATGTATTCATTAGATGGAAGTGTTATTAGAAAGAATGCAAATATATTTATACTATTTGAAATAAATGCAAGAAACTTAAGTGATTTGCTAAGAGATTTATGTATAAGAGATAAAGATGAATTTAAACAATCGTGTAATAATGCTTGGGCAAAAGATTATGGATTCATTACAATTAATATTGATAAAAAGATTCATGATAGAGTTATCGAACAATTGTTCTCTGACTAGGCTTCGCCTCGAGGGGCTTTGCCCCGACTGAAAGTCGATCGAAGATTTGTTTACCGAGTGATAAAAAATATACAACATAGGGATATAATATTTTTTTAAAATATAATATTTGAATTTTGCGGTGACATTGGAATACAGCAAAAACATTTTACTGAACAAATTATTTTTTTATTGCTTTGTTGTCTGATATCTTTTCGTTCAAAGGTTTCTCGTTTAAAGTTTTCCTGTTTTAAGTTTTGTTTAATAAAGTTTTGCTTAAATTTTCGCTTAAAGTTTTTAGCTCTTCTAAAAAAATTTTATCATTTTCTTCATTAGATATTTTACCACCAGTAAAAGTTTTATCATCACTAGAAATTTTGCCACCCTGTTTATTCTTATCACCAACTTTTTCTGACTGTAATTTAAATGATATTTTATTTACTTCATTAGCTATTTGATCAAATTTTTCAATCTCATCTAACGTAATAACATTATCATCACATACTCTTTGAAAGTAGTAATGTAGTTTATCATAGACTTCTTTAATATGTAAATGCTTAGTTTTTAATGATTTTCGTTTCTTAGTTATTAAAGATTTATCTAACATTGTAACAAGTGAAGTTGTAAAAACACCCGTACCTGTTAAAGCTGTAGCAACTACTGGAATTACTAAAACACCTGAAGATATAACAATTGTTAAAGCACCTAAACTTATTGTTAAGAATATGCCAATTCCTTGTGTTACATTCTTAACTTTAGTCCATCTCTTTCTTAATTTTTTATAATGCTCTAATCTTAATAATAATTGAGATTCCTTATCTTTCATATACCTTACTCTATCCTTGTGTTTTTCTATATTTAATTCACTTATTTTTAATTGAGATAACGAAGGATATATTCTTGCGGTTCCTTCCACTTTTGTTTCTTCCATTTCTGAAGTTCCTTCCACTTTTGTTCCTTCCATTTTTGTTTCATTCATTTCTGAAGTTCCTTCCATTTTTGTTTCTTCCATTTTTAAAGAAATATTTTTAGTCACATGATATATTTTAAAAACCTGAAAGATGGATAAAATTCATGAATTTGAAATTCTCAACTTTTATGATTTTTTCGGTGTCCGGGTTTTCGGTGTCCTAGAACGGTCATGATTTAAGCAATGAAAATCGAACCGAAGGTTCTAGGGCTTCGCCCGATTGTAATTCTCAAATTTTGAAATTCTCAACTTTTATGATTTTCGGTGTCCTGGAACGGTCATGATTTTAAGGGTGAAAATTGCAATTCTCAAATTTGAGATTTTGAAAAATTTGAAAAACTGGGTATTTTTAAAAACGCCCAAATTTATGAATTTAGGTCTTCATAACCTGAAAAAGGGTTCAAATTCATGAATTTATGCTGTTTTTAAAAATACCATTTTTTGAAAAAATGGTACTTTTTGAATGGACTAAATTCATGAATTCAGGTCTTTAAAACCTGAAAAAGGGACTAAATTCATGAATTTATGTCGTTTTTAAAGATACCAATTTTTTTTATTTTTATGGGTGTCCTGTCCTGGAACGGTCTTTTGACCATTACTACTGGGTCCAGCTGGACCGATAGATTTACTAAAAGGTTTGCGATGTATTGCAATTATTTAAACAACAGCTAATACATTTTCACTTGGCAGTTATAATTGACATATCGATACAGATAAAGTCCAGTGATATCAATAATAAATAATGAAAACTTAATAAATAACAGCAAGTGATCTGGAAAAATGGGTCCACGTGGACCCAGAAAACCCCCCGAGGGTTAAATTTGCAATGGCTTTATCAGTATCTCCTGAAGGCTCAACAAAGTCTTCTAAGGAATCCACAAATTCATAACGGGTAGATAAAGACGTCGTTAATTGATAATGAAGGTCGTCAATCTTTCCGTCCCTTTCTCTTTCTTTCTTTTCTTTCACGAGTAAGCGTTTTGCTTTTCTTCTCCGTTTTCTTTCCTTATCAAAAAATGTAGGGTCAAAAATAATAGGAAATTTCTCCATTTGTTCAATGATGAAAGTGTTATATTCTTCCTTCTTATCATTGGAAATATATCGTTTTGAAAATTCTGTAAATAACTCCGGAAACGTAGCAATAATGTTTGACTGCTCTTCGATAACTTCTTGTGTTGTCATGACTGATCACAGCGCAGCACACGATAGAATGACAGACGAGAGAGATAAATGAAAACAGTACAGCTGGCAGATATCTTAACGTCATACGGGTGTGCTGACGCACTGACAAGAATTAAAACAACTTGCCTAACGTACAATTAAAATCTCATTGTTTCACAGAGTAGTAGCAGCTGTTTGTTCTTTCATACATTGTTTCCTTTCAAATGTTTGAGTTGGAGGACACAGCTCTTTACACTGAAATGCCTTTTATTCATAAATGCGAGAAGCAGATGTTCTCTACAATTGAGTGTTTATCTGAGTGCAAATTGTAAGAACACCAGGAGCGGTCATGATTTGAGCAAGAAAATGATCATAATCACAAATTTGAGATTCTTAACTTTTATGATTCTCGGTGTCCTGGAACGGTCATGATTTTGGGAGTAAAAATTGTAATTCTCAAATTTGAGATTTTGAAAAATTTGAAAATTGGGTATTTTTAAAAACGGTTTTTTCTTCATAACCTGAAAAATGACCAAAATTCATGAATTTAGTCCATTTAAAAAGTACCATTTTTTGAAAAATCGGTATCTTTAAAAACGACTAAATTCATGAATTTAGGTCTTAATAACCTGAAAAAGGGTTCAAATTCATGAATTTATGTCGTTTTTAAAGATACTATTTTTTTGAATTTTATGGTGTCCTGGAACGGTCTTTTGCCCATTACTAATAATCAATAAATATTCAACCATCAACCATTGTGCATTATGTAATTTTGAAATTGAGCATATTGTCAAAGAAATAAAAGCACATTATAATTTATGAACGCAAAAATGGTTATGTTTGAAATACAGGGTGAGCATAAAGTAAATATACAACTTCATTTTTCAATAAAACTCAATTACATTACAGAAATGTTTTCAATTATTTTCCAGCTGTGTAGAATTCCGGAGTATTACATATTTTCATGGTTACAACATCGTAATAAGTAAGTTTGACTTTTTAAAAATCGGCAAAGTGAAGATATTTTCGATAAAAATGACAAGTACACATAGGGCATTAGAAATAAAAAACACATTTTCCAGGAGCAATTTATTGAAAGAAAACAAAGTATTACAAGTCATTGAAATGTTCAAGGTGCTCACCATTGTTCTCAAAACACTTGTTCAACCGCAACACAAAATTGCACATAACTGCTTCAAGCATTGAGATGGGAATTGAATGAATTGCTGTTCTTATTCTTTCTTTCAGCTTCAGCAAAGTTGCGGGTTGGGGACGGTTCACGTTTGCTTTCAGGTAGCCCCAAAGCCAAAAATCACAACCGTTGAGATCAGGACTGTGTGACGGCCACTCATTTTCGAAGCGCAGACTGATCACGCGCTCTCCAAAATGACGCCTCAGCAAGTCACGGGTCTTGTTCGAGGTGTGAGGCGTGGCACCATCTTGTTGGAAAATAATGGATCTGTATGCTCGCCTTCAGATCTGGAACGACGTGATTGTCAATCATGTCATAGTATCGATCACTGTTCACTGATACAGTGGCACCCGATTCATCCTCGAAGAAGTACGGCTCGAGTAGAAAGTTGTGACTGAACCCCATCCACACGGTCAGCGTTGGAGAATGAAGGGTTATGTCCGTTGCAGCATGTGAGCTTCTTGAGGACCATATTCTTGTGTTCCACGTGTTACAGCCACTGAGAGGTGGAAGTGAACTTCGTCTGTCATCAGGATTTTCGATATCACCGTTTCGTCTGATCCCAACATTGCCAGCATCTTCTCGCAAAAGAGTTTTCTCGACTCATGGTCGCGTGAGGTAAGCTTGTGGACTCGATGCATTCGGTAGGGATGGAATTCGAGATCAACCTTCAGAATTTTGCGGACTGTGGAAGCTGGGATGCTCGTTTCCAAGGAAATCCTTCTCGAGCTGATCTTTCCTCCGGCTCCTTCCGTGACATCTTTGACGGCGTCAAAATCTTCATCTGATCTCCTTGGCCGGCCACTTCGCAGAATCTTTGAACTACGCTTTGAACTGCATGTCTTGTAGGGGCTTTTTCTTTTCACCTAAGATTCTTCATAGATGAGAACTTTCGAATGGTATCAGTCACCGACCTCCGAAATGAAATTCTGAAGTTTATGTCAATGAATAGTATCAAAAACAACAACTATCTGTAGTTAGTAACCAAACTTTTCAGATTATTAATGTTGTTTGACATCGGTATAGTGCCTTTTCTGCAGACTTTTTTTGATTGTGCACAAAATACAACGACCAAATTATCAATTTTATCGAAAATATGCATTTCGCTTCGCCGATTTTTAAAAAGTCAAACTTACTGATTACGATGCTGCAACCACGAAAATATGTAATTTCCCGGAATTCTACACAGCTGGAAGATAATTGAAAACATTTCTGTAATGTAATTGAGTTTTATTGAAAAATGAAGTTGTACATTTACTTTATGCTCACCCTGTATAAAAGTCGACATGGTTGCACGAAAAGTATCGTTTGAATGAATTGATGTTATTCAACTTGGTTCATAAAGTAGCGTCCTGTTTATGTTACTAGACAAGTAACAACGACGACATACTCGTGGAGCATAAATTTCACATTAAATCTAATCTTTTTAAATAATACCACATTATCAAAAAGAAATATTCGCGACTGGTATTACTGAAAAAAGCTATTTGACAGTAGTATGTAATATATATTTTTGCTATGTGACTTAACTCTCTACATGCCAGAGGCATGCGAATGAGGATGATTTTGCATCGACTCTCGTATATAAAACATACCAACAACTCGTATTTCATCGTAAAGCAGCCAATCACAGATAGAATAGTTCGTATCGCTACATACCAATCACATACGAAAGTAAGTGAGATGTGGTATGAAAAACATACCAGATCTCTGTAAACATACGAGAATCTCGTATCAGAAGTTAGTTTCAAATTTTATGTGAATTTGGTATATGTTTGTATGCAATTTTCGTATCCAGCGATTTACAGTGCATGATTAAGACGAGTTGTAAACCGTCGAAAGCTCTCGGCTAATAACTCAAATTATTTAAGCAACTGGTGTTTTCCAAAAATTCATTCCGACATATTCTGATTTATATCGCATTCATATCTGCTCAAATAATGTATTGGAGGAATCTTTCATTTTTACGATGTCGAAAATAGTGAATTTCAGTTTTGACATCTAAGCTACTTTCCTTATGTCTCAAATATTTTAGGGATTTTGATGAACTTTTGAATGTACTGTGAGCTCAAGATGTTCGTTGTTGGGATGTCTTCAAATATGTGATTATCATCACAGTTATTTACTGAAAGAGAGTCTGAAAAATCATTGGCAGAAGGGTTTGTGAATAAAATCTGCAGATGGCATTCAGCAGTTACAGAGTGCAGTGCATATGGTCTAACACGGAATCGGCCGCAATCTATTATCTGAACATCACAGTCTGGATGAAGTGTTTTCAAAGAATATTGCATTTTATGCAAAAACAATTAATTCCAACCTTTTCAAGTAGCCTTTGTTATTGTGAAATTGTTCTTTACAAAATCAATTGTTTGTTATGTGATTCAGACAACATTGGATAACATCAAAAGTGGAAATAAAGATCATTTTTCTATCAACAGTTTGACAATTGTCATGATGGTGGATCCAAATCTCTATCACGATCGATTAACATTTAGGACTTTGCAATCTTAGAAAATTGAAGCCAACTATATTCACCGATTTCAGAATGTTTTGATGAGCCGCTGTCAGGGTTTTAGCATGTCTGATTGTTTTATTTCATGAGATATTTTTAAGTGTTTTGATTCATATCAAGCCAGTTTGTCAGTTTTATTTTCTGCCTTGACAAAGCCGGAAGGCAGAATATCGGTGAATCATTTTTTAAATTCATATAACAAGTATCCGAAGACAGACCCCTCAATGAATTAATTTCACAGACTAAATGTCGTCGAGACAGTGCCACCATAACAATAAGGATTTGACGCACTGATATCTTTTAAGATTATCTATCAATGCTCTGCAGGTGATGGAATTCCCATTAACAGTGTGTAATGTTTGTCATTTACAGTGGTTCCATAAACACTATGAAAGTCAAATTTCAGCAATGATTTTACAGACAGTTTTTTTCAGTCACAAGTCTTGATTGGAGACCGATTGTTGAGTTTCTGATAGATGAATAACTGTTGAAAATCAGGACAATCTAATTCATCTGCAAATTTGCAAATTGCTAAGCCGCAGAATCATATCTGTGAATGTTACATCGAAGCTCCGGAGATAATTTTCTGTTTCTTGTGATAAAGAATTATGGAGACAAGAAATTTGCAGCTGAATTTGTGACGGAATATTGAATATCGCAATTAATTCCATGTCTCAAGACTTGTCATGAACATGTATGGGAAAGATTATCGACAACACCTTATCCGCAGTGTGAAACTGTTACTTCAAGTGTTTGGAACTTCCAACCTCTTACATGTATATTGGAAATGATAAATGAGAGAAAGATGAAATGATGGATGTCTGAAAAGATAATCAACAAGGAAAGTAGAATTGAATGGGAATGAATATTGCCAAAGTAGTTTTCAAGTGGGTGTATCAAAGAAGCAAATCAATATTGTGAGATTGTCGCCTACCACGATCATTTTCACATGTGTAAGAAGCAGGTGGGCAATATTGATGAAAATGTGACTCGCCAATTTATATTAACTAGCAGCAAAAGTCGCTGCTGCATTCTGCATCGCACAATAATGCCTCTTATATAGTTGCCTCACCTAAGCGATTACTTGTCAGACAAACACATTTGCAATCGTGCTGCAAAAACATCACCAGTTTGCAAATGGGACATGCCATAAAGGACGGACTGTTAATTATTTATGTTATCTAGAGCGGGCATGAAATATCTTCACATGCAGCCTATAATAATACTACTTCGATGAAGAGTCAATTGTGAATATGTCATTTAATGTCGTATACCGGTTGTCTATGAATCTATTTGTGAACTGAAAAGAAGAAAATTTTCGATAGTGCCGTACGCAATAACAGTATGCAAAACTATCTGTCATTGACGTTACATCATTGCATCAATAAATTGTAGCAGAAATGATATGTTCCCGGTATTAGACAAGTCGTCTCTTCTTCTGTGTTTGACTAGAAAGGGAGCATTGAAACATGTAACGTAAATGAAATGGCACAATATGCTGACATGATACCATAGCAATTGAACAATGAGCATCCAGTTCAACATTAAACACGACAAAGTGTGCGACGTTTCAGTGACTGTTATCAACCGGATCACACAGCAAAGAGAAGCAGACGATGTCACGTTCTGCAGAGAAGTTTGTGAACGTTTTTTCGTGCGCCTGCTATCCTTTTTAATAATGATCGGAGGGCCCAACATTATCAAGAAAAGGTTTGAGCAATGATCTGAATTCTTCGAATCGGAAGGAATGGTGACGATTGGACCTTTTTGAGGGAATTCACAGCAATCCGCAATTACGACTATTTTTCCTATCTCTGCAAGGTATTAAAAATTTCTTTTTGCCCACTTAGTAAGTTCCTGCATGTGCCATCGTCTTGAATCAGTTTGCAATTCTAGAGAAGTGATACGCTTATAATCTAATTCTGTGGATATGCTGGATTGTTAATTGTGGATGATTACTTGACTTTATTGCATGACTTCTTCTGGTCTTATCATTTTTGCAACATTGCACAGATTGCTCCGATTGGAGCTTATTTTGAAATACAAATACTAATGAAAGTCCTAACGAATAGAACAGATTATTCTTGAGAAGCTGGGAAACAATACATGGGGGTGCTTTAAGTCATGAGCGTAGTGTCTTCTATGAAACTGAGATACATTTCATTCGCATTTATTGAAAGTCAATAACATGGTCTACCATAGAAGACAAAATCACAAAATCGCCTGTAGAATCGTTCAGAGGGATGTTGGGATATATTGAAGATGGGATACACAATGTTAGTTTAACAGAACGGTAAGACGTTAGTGAGTTGCAGTAAATATATGAAAGAAATTTTTTAAAAGAAAGAATCAGTTATAACTCTTTAATGATCTCCTCATTAATTCTGTAATTAGATGTGAGGATCAGCCGGAAGATAATGATACAAATGCACGACCAAATGCTTGTATGAAAGCAGCATCACTCACCTGTAAAAAATTGAAAATTATGATAAACACATTTATGCCATGATGGATGAGGTTTTTGACTCCGTCTCTGAATTGCACTGGATTAAGATATTGCTAGAAGTTCCTAAATGTAAAGGAGCAGCTTTCACAACGACAGAGGTCATGAGAGATGAATCAAGTGGAAGTATTACTGATTTCTGCTCTAATGATATCAGTTACATAAGAGAACATGATAAATATGTATCCCGATCCAGCAGGACAAAGAAACGAAAAGAGTTAATGACCAAGTGAATCATTGTCAAGAAGGATGTGAAAAAGAGTTTTGATATTTACGTCTAGCAGAGGTTACCAAAAATTAATTGCAATTAACATTAGGCAAGTGATCAATTAATTTCTATTATGTGATCGAAAGTAAGTGGAGGTGTCTTCTTAGGGAATTTATTGACTAAGATATTGAACAGGCCCAACGTTTCGCGTATTCACGCTTCTTCAGAGTCAAAAAAGCTAAAACAATCAATTAGAAGAAGTCAGTGGTACAATTTTTATTTAAGTGAGAAGCAGCTATTTGCACAATTGAAGTTCATTAGTGTCATCAATCAATTAATTGAAATCATTTATCATCACCACTTAAATAGACTAATTCTTGATTCTGAATTTTTCTCTCTGTTATTTCAATTTAGCGAATTAGGCTACATGGGTCTGCATAATTGCCAGCCGCATCATTGATTTTCAACTTGGATGGTCAAGTGAGCTGACCCGTTACATGAAATACAAATAACTAAATTAATAATTTGCTGTGAGTATTGATAAATTTTATTGTAGGCTTAAGCACATGCTTCATAATTGCAGTGATAATCGAAAAAAATGAAACTAGCGAATGAATAATCACACGTGCCTATAACAGAACATGACATAAAATAGCTATCATAACAATATTATATGTAATTTAGAGATACTAAATACGCCATGCGCCAGATAGTTCCTCACTAGAATCCTGAAAGCGATCAGTTGTGAATAACATGTTTACTAGGTTTAGTATCCAAAAACATCACTGAAGATGGGATGTTTTACCTAAGAAGTGAGTGACAGCACCTTCCCCATTGTAACATTTATCAATCAATTAATTCCACTTATTCTGTGACACAATCAATCAACTGTAATTTTTCTATAACAACCATTAATTAATTTCAATATTTTGATATCAGCAATCAAATTGCGGCTGAAATTAATAGCGATGCAATTAAAGAACCCCTAACGTCAAGCACCTCAAAAAAGAGCACACGCCAAATACGGTGACTGTAAATATGAGCAACATTAAGCAGTGAGCGAAATGCCACTACCCCGGACTCCACTGTCAAAGAGTGCAGAAGGTGGAATCGAATTCCATGGAGAGACAATAAAATAATTTCGAAGACCACCAGCGGCGCATTACGTAATAGAGCGGTTGCATTCTCGATCGTGCAGTCAATAACTGAATGTTTAAAGTACAGAAAATGTTGCCAACTGCGTTAGAATATTAGAATATGATATCAGGTCATCTTTCTTGCTCCCTAGCTCGTCACATTACGAACTGACCTCAAAGCGAATGGCGAAGAATTATCAAAGTTGCCGCAAATTGTCTTAATTACTTAGGGTTGCAGTTAATAAGAGCATTCAAGGACAAACTTTTGATAATTATAAGATCTTGGTATGGAAAACTTGATATTGTGAACTAACACGCTAGATAAGCGGAATTCCGTTGATGTACAAGCAATTAGTTTTATGTTGTTAAGAATGTAGGAAGACGTGAATGATATTCGAAATGATTCGTTTCAAAGTTAATCACCAACCGTGTCTAATGCGAGGATTTAGTTTTTCTTTGAAGTTAATGAAGCGAAAATTATCATCGAATGTTGTATATCTATTTTTTTATAACTTGGAAATATCAAATCTTTCTGATAATAACTACACAATATCAGCTAGACAATATATTAATGACAGGAATTTCTGGTAAAGCTGGAAAACTGCTCAACCATGAAATGATAATATCCATTGCTTTATTACTGTGCATGTAATCAAGCACGACGGGACAATGACACGTGAGGTGGGACGATCACCTGCTAAATATTCATCATTATCACTGAATAAAATTGAATAAAACAAATATTTTTCAAGCATTTTTGACATTATTCAGATTTTGAGTCACATGGGCGCACTGGTCTTGATATCGTCAGTTATAATTATGACGGAATATTTATTAGCTGTATAATTGCTATGACAATTGGCATCGGTTGCACGCAAGTGGTCGTAGCTCAGTTGGTATAGCGACAGGTCCATATATTATGGGGTTGAGGGCTCGAGACTGACCAGCCACGCATCGCTTTCATGCCAATTTCATCCATCAATCATCTCATTTCACTCATTGCTTATTTTTTTACATATTGAAATCATTATGGTAAATATCTGTAATCATTTCCACGGCAACAATTGAGTAATTGCAATCATCGAATTAGATCCGAGACTTGCCAATAGGAAATCCTTTCTAGGCGAATGCACACGAATCTACTTTACTGCTCGGTTTTGAGACCTTGTTTTTTCTGGTTTGGAATTGGACGATGTCATTCCAATGTTTGCGAGCTGTGCTTTTCCAAGCTGCACGGTCCTCTAAGTGAGGTAGTCGAGCTGCAGATCTTACAGATCCTTCTCCACGTACGGTACCCATTATTTCAGTTGACTTCTACGGATGTTCAGAAGAGGCAATTCCAGAACCGAGTCATACATCTGCTCTAGCAGCCTGGGCCATCATAATTGGCTTTCACGCAGCACACTTGGTATATCTGTGATTCCCAAGGCTTGCCATACTTCAACGTGAATATCCTTCAGAGAACGAGAAGTGCGGGTTGACACTGCTTTGATAGAAGCTCGCATGATTCAGGACAGATGTCCATCAATGAATCGTCGACATGAGCTTACTGGTTTGTAGGAGACACAGGTTGCGCCATATAGATTTTTATTCAGCTTTTGCATATTTAGTATTATGTCGAAGTAGCATGTCATATGCGCCTGTTTCAACTCTGTGAAGAAAGGTCAGGACCCGAAGCATTGAGTAAAACTCGTTTTTCCTTCTATTAAGTGGATTTACAGAATTTCAAGGGAGTGTTTCTCGAATACGAGTATGGAGTCTATAATCAAGATCCTCCCGTTTGCTGCCATCATTTAATCAGTCATTCATCTGTATTTGCTTTAAAAAAATTGAAAATACTGTTATCTTTTAATACACGTACTGTATGAAACGATATATATTTTTCAAAAACGGTGTGTTGAAATTTCGTTCAATTTCCAGATAATTCTGCACTTGATATTCCACATGAAGCAATTGCTATCAAGGATTTTCTATGGAGATTGTCATTTGTGTCTACAACCTAAATTCCGTTCTTTTTCGTCGTTCTTTGTATTTTTTGAACCATAGATAGCTTTGACGCATTATTCGTTTTAACACACTTTGAGTGCAACATGATTGTCATGATGAGACTCTTTATTCCCTTTCTCGTTCATTATAATATAATATCAAAAGGTGCCGAGGTACTAAGAATATTGTTTTGTTTTATTATGTTGAATAAATAAGATATAATACAGTGTATGATGTAATAGAGGATAGGTCAAATAATTCAGTGAATATATGAAATTGTCAGATATGAATTATTACATCGGTTATATTTCTACACGTTCATAAGTGTTTTGTCGAAACATAACTTCATCCCCTAACTCCATCAAAATACACCTAAAAAAGCTAAGGAATTTCGGTGTAATAAGTTTAGAACAAAACGCATCTGACTGACATTTTCATTAGGTGACATTCTAACTCAATGCATACCAATCCCAACTGGAGTTGTCTGTCATTCCTTTAAAATGTAGTGAGGTCACATATTCACGATGAAAGTGCAAAAGAGAGCAACTTGGAAATACTATAAGAAATTCTACCATGAGAAATGCCTTTCTGTAGAATAATGAGAACTTACCGTATCCAGTCCTCAGACGTGGTCGCCGTAACATGTGGCCACGTGTTAAGTAGCTAACCGATTAGAATAGTAGCTCGTTTCTCATGTACATTTAGGCCCTTTGTCTATAGAACTTAACTAACTACGTCATCTCGGTTGAATAATTGGACCCTTCAGTTTGTGTCATTGGAAAAAATTAGCATATTTTCAATTCTAGGTGTAATAGGCGGTCGAATGATTGCCGTATGAAAACGTACCTCTCTTGATGAAGTGCCAAGCTATTATTTTAGATTTTTACCCATCCTTCCTTTACTGGAGGGATTAAAATTGGAGTTTTTATTTTATACGATTATGTAGCGTAATCCAGTAGCTAGATCTGGATTAGACATCTGGATAGACCCCAGATGCAGATCTGGATTAGACATCTGGATAGACCCCAGGGTCTATTGCATAAAAGTTTAGCAGCTAATAATAATAGCTAGTAAAAGATTGTCGGTTGCATAAAGAATTTTATCAGTTGCTAAATTTAGCAGCTACTAGGCATTCACTGATAAAATCTTAGGAGCTACTAAAATTTTATGACCTCATAAACTAACAGTTGCATAAAAGTGTTCACTTGGTTTAGCAGCTATTAAAGATATCGGATTTCACTGATAAAATCTATAAGTTAAGCTCCACCCTTACTTTTGCATTGTACGGTGATTCCCTTGCCAGCTACTACGAAATGAACAACAACGACAGGAAAGAACGAGTTTCTTCATCTTTCCTTCTTTAAAATCGTCAAATTTTCCGAAAATTATATCCTTTCTTTCCTTCAATTCTTTTAAGAATATCAACAGACAGAGATTCCATTTATCCGCTGATAGAAGTTTAGCAGCGGATAAACTCGTAAACATTAGTTGTCTATGCAACCGAATTTTAATAGACTATTATTTAGCAGTTCACAACTCCTAAATATCCGCTACTAACTTCTGAACTTTTATGCAATAGGGTTGCTAGGTATAAGTAGTTGCTTAATCCATCCGGATACTAAATCCAAAACTCCAATAACCGGCGTGAATTCTTATTAGCCGAATTCTATTATCACAACTTTGCGGCAATTGACAAAAAAAGTAAACACTATCTATTTCAAAAGTGTGAAATATCACATTTAGAAGACTGCAAGCATAACTCTAGTGACACCAATAACTAAGTCAGATTTTAATAAAGAGCAATGTTGAAAATGGCGATTTAAATTTTCCTTAGCAATCGAACATTTTTACAATTTTATAAAATATTTTCTGATGAGTTAGACGCTATATCAGCAGTATTGAATGGCACATGAAATGCTGATTGCACAGAATCAGTATTTTGTTTATCTGCTTCGGAAGCGCGCGCAGATGAATCTAATTCTGTGGGTGCATGGGATGGTAAAATGTTGAAGATTCTCCTTCAAACAGTGATCATTCCAACACATCAGTGAAACGATGAAAACATTGATAACAAAAGTGAACAATTATGAGAGTACGAGGCTCCACGCTCATGTAGAAATGATGCTCGCCTTCTGATTTGTTGAGTCACTTTTAAACTGCATTCTGATTGGCTAAAATTTGTGTGCATCTATTGGGTAGCTTACCAGTGACGAAACTTGCAATTTTTTCTTTCTTGCTTTTCAATTTCTGGTTTGTAATGAAAGTCAATTATACCTTAAATCCTCCAACACATTCCGTCTTCCCAGCCAGGAACTATGTATAAGATGCAATTAGTTCTCTGATTGCATTTGATAACAAAAATAAAGAACTTTATTGGCTCATCTGTATAGTGCATGCGTGTAGCCTACATTCGGTAAGCACATTGACAATTCAAGAGAAAAGGACAATATAAGGATGCAATGGATCACATAGTACACGTACTTATAAAAAAATCTTTAAGCTGTTTGGTTGTAGGAAAAGGTGGTCGCAGAGGGCATGCATTTCTTGGTGTGATGTCTGGTTCTTCAAACATGGAACGGATGATTCGGATAATGCATTATTTATCTGAAGAGTTTGCAACTTATTGATTTAGAAATTTCCACGAGCGTGGGAGAACGTCTGTCACCAATAAAAATTTGCAATATCCGTTTTTCGATCCGAATTAGATTTTTTTTAAATAGTTGCATTGCAGCTAGGATTATTGCAAAAAGCGGGATAGGCATACAGCAGTAATAGGCGAATAAGAGCAACATAGACATTAGAAAATAGCTGTAGTGGGCATCCTGTCCTCCTGAGACTCCACAAAATGAGCGTTTAATGTATAGTCAGCTTGAGAGGAGAGGACATAAGCTTTTTTCAAAGTGTTCAAAGTGAAACAATGAGCTCGTATGGACATGAATTTTTACACAATGTAGAGCTTTGAAAATTTATTGACATTACTCTACTTTTTTTGAAAATACATCATTGTGCAATTTGAAAATTTGTGATAAACATGCAGTTATTTGTGTTAGATGCAGCACATAATAGAGTCAGAAGTTAAAATTGACTAAGCTTATTTCAAAAAATAATTTTTGTGTTTTTCTACTATATTTCTACTCGTACTTATAAACGAATTACAAGTGTCACGAAGACAGAGAAGTCTAAAATGCGTTATTTCAAACGCCACAAATTATTGTGTGTAGCGGCAACAAGCTCCCTGATACGAATAGACAACAATTATTCAGCCTCGGGGCCACGTGCTTGAAATGAAGTACATTCATATGAGATTTTGCAAACGATAGAGGAATTGAACATACTTTAAATGCCTAACAGAGCAGCTCAACTTTTATATAATTTCCATAAGATAATATGCAGTATGCATAACAATGCCTAGCTTTCCAAACGAAATGACAAAAATGCTTTGCAAAAAACGCAAAACTTTGCACTCCATTTTGGCATCTCGAATATAATTGGGTTCTCATACTTTGTATTTTTTTATTCACATGGTAATCAAAAAATCTAATAACCCACAAAATCTTTTGTTAACTAGCTTTCAGAGTATTCATGTATCTCAATACAATTTCAGAAAAATGAGCGAATTCTGGCTTGAAACTCATGAAAACCCAATTTATTTGAAACTAAAATCGCACTCAATTCCTACGAATATTTAATTTAATTTGTAATTTAAGTAATATTTAGGTTGTCATCTGTGAAAATTCTGTGAAGTAACTAAGCTCACCTTTCCTAGCCGTAGACAGACTTCTACAGCAATACATCATTACTTCTGTAAATTTGATTTTTAGTTGCCATCGGTCGGGATTCAATCATTTTGAAAGAAGCAAAAATAAGCAATTTTCTGCGACCGTGTTGTAATTTTATTCCCAATATTTCGGCTTAGCCTTTATCAAGGGATGCAGAAAAGGAAATTATACAGAATGTCATTAAGAAAAATTTAAACTAACCTATCTATGAAATACAACCTAGAACCTTAGTAGAGCATGGACATTGGGACATGCTAACACAGAGTTTTAGCAAAAATATCATGGATTACAAAAGGATAAAAATATCTATAAAGGGAGGAAAGCTAAAAGTTAGACAGAATTAATATGATTGAGTAGCATTTCAGTTGGCCTTGCTTTTATCTCCTTCTTTTCGACCCTTCTTCTTTGAGCCATGCACTCACTGCAAGTTTCGATGTAATATTGACCATGTGATGGACTTGTGTGTGATTGGGGAGTTGTGTGTGATGAGATGTTTATAAACTTCAGATTCAGGGCCTTTTAGATGTTCATTAATTCTTGATCTCATTGTTCTCGAGGTCTCCCCAACATATAGTTTGTCGCATTCGTTGTTGTTACATTGTATTAGGTATACACAGTCTTTGGTGTTGCATTCTCCATTAGTTATTCCATTCTCGCATACATCACATTGTTCATAATAACACTTGTTTTGGTTCTTCTTAAGCAGACGCTTCAATGGAGGGTTGGTGAATACTGGCCGCACATGATCAGAGAGATGTGTTTTTCTGACAAGTTCGTCAATCTTGAGTTTGAATTTGCTGTTTATGAAAGGCAAGACTATGTTTCGCGGTTGTTGTTTATCTTTATTAGATTTATTTCTCTGATGTTTATTATTCAGACAAAATGTCAACGAATCGTTAATCATTCGCAATGGGTATCCATTATTCACAAACTTTTGTCTTATAGCCGTTAATCCAATTGATTGTTCTTGTTTGTTTGATGAGTTACGGATTGCTCTTCTGAATTCGTTGGTGATCACATTCCTTTTCAACGACATTGGTACATGTGAAGACCAAAGTAAAATGTGTCCTGAATGACATATCTTGGAAAATAAAGAAGTCGAAAACGTTTTATTTACTGGACAAAAGTTGATAGTCAAGTCTAAAAATGGTAAGCAGCTATTATTGGGTAATTCTAATGTAAACTGGATAAAAGGATTCAAAGAGTTAGCAATATGAAGAATTTCATCTGGTGAGATATTCTGATAAATAAGAAAAATGTCATCTATATATCTCTGATACAAAATGAGCCTGTCATTTAACTGATTGTACAAATCTTGTTCCAAATTGGCCATATAAATGATGGCCAAAGGTGGTGAAGCATTGTTTCCCATTGCTAAGCCTGATGTTTGGTGAAAAGATTTTCCTTCATTGATAATAATATCTGAAGAAAGACAAGCGTAAAAGACGTATCATATCACTCTTTGTCATATCGGGAACACATGTATCTGTCTTGTACATTTCAAAATATTCGGAGACAATAATCGGTATGGAGCCATATAGGTTGATCACATCCAAAGACATGGAGTTAATGTCATTTGGGATACTTTGCGAAAGAAGTCTATCCTTAAAAGAAATTGTTGATGCCACATGAGCTGGAATATGGTTTAAGAGCGGATTGAGAATCTCTGCTAACCATTTAGCTAATGCCGTTGATGGAGTATCCACTGCAGCCACTATTGGTCTCCCTCGTATTGGTCCTGGTTTGTGATCCTTTGGAAGGCAATACAGTTGGGAAGAGGTTCACTACATTTGAGATTCAACAACTTCCTTCTTGTGTTTGAATTATGATAATGGTTACTTATCGTTGCAATTTCCTTATTGAACTTCATTTGCGCTGATTGCGGTTGAATCAATCTACAAGGTTTGTAGTCTTTGGTAACATTTCGGGTCATTTCACTGTAGTCTTCAGTATTCAAAGCAACGAGTTTCTTTGTTTTGTCACTTGGCTTGATGACGACATCCTTTTAATTGATGGATTTTATAATTCTTTGTTCCTTCTTCCATGTTTTTGGCATATCAAAATTTTTCATTTCAGCGATTAAACGTTTCATCCCTCCTTCGAATTCTTTTATTTCATTTTCACAGCTCGAAGGAGGAGGTGGAGGGGCGTTGTCGTCCTGCAGCAAAAATCCTGGCCCGATGCTTTCAAGACCGAAGGGAATTGCGACTGTCTAAAATCTGGTCCCGGTACTGTTTACCATTCAGGGATACCAATTTTTTTCAGGGATACCAGGGAATTCATTTTTACCATTACATCAACAACTGCCAGCGCAGATTTGTGGTTCCAGCTGATTCCACCCCACACCATCATCGAACCACCAGCTCCTCCTCGTCTTTCGGTCCATTGAACAGCAGATTGTTCAGACAGTCTTCTTCCTGGTAAACGCCGCACTCGGATCCTACCGTCTGTCCAGCGGACACAAAAACGGCTTTCGTCGGTGAAAACAACATGTCTCCATTGCTGAGATGCTGTCCAGGACCCATGTTGACGACACCAAAGTAACCGAGCAGCTTTGTGACTTTCTTGAAGTCGAGGGAACTTCAATGGACGATAGCTGTTGAGTCCCACATTTCGAAGGCGTCGGCAAATAGTCGATTGGGAGGCATTCACACTGTGCTCACGGAGTTCGCTTTGCAGTTGAGGCAACGTGACAAAAGGATTGCTCCTGACGGCCACAGTTGCACGCTCCGTGTCGTCCCAGTCCATTGCACGGGGACGGCCCGACCGTGGTCTGTCTTGAACTCCATCTGTCTCAAGAAATCGCTTAATTTGATCTCTGACAGTAGATCCCGCAATGTCAAAGTGTCTGGCTATTTTTCCGTACGACCATTTCGCGTCTTCTCTTAACGCAACAATGCGCCAGCGCTTTCCCTCGCTAACTCGTGTTGCTGTCATGATACCGATAACAACATTATTGACAATCTCGTACTTCTTAAATCACGTCTTGTTCATTTGAGCTGTTGTCATTGCGGGCTCGGCCGTTTTGCATGTGATACATATTAACAGATGTATTTGTCATTCCGTGAACTTTCATGCAAAACAAACATGAACTTCCTTAGTACCCTAGAACAGTTGCAATATTGTTCGGTGTACGGGAACCGCAAGACCGTATATTTCTATGAAGTCGTATTTCTACGTGTCTCTAGTGTGTAGCAAGTTGTGTGAGTTTTGTTCCGTGTATACAGTTTGGCTGTGCGCTTTAGTTGGTTGGTTAGTGGCTCTGATGATGACCGACGGTGTTGGTGGAAAGACCTCAGCAGAATAAAGGAGTCGCTTTGTATGCACTGATCGTGTTTTTTGGGCTTCCCACAATTGAGGAAAAAATGGATTCTAGCCCGATTTTATATTCGAGCGAATAAATTGCCAGCACATCCATAAATAATTACACTATGAGTAAAATAGCAACTAAATGAATCCCTGGACTTCTGGATTTAGGCCTATGACATAGCATGGGATCCAGGGATTCGGAATTGCAGTCCATTATCATAATCGATTTTGTTAATCGAACGTGGGAAACTTGATTGACATCTATTTTATTGGCACGCATGGCTCTGTAGTCGGAAGTCCTAGACCAGTTTCTACGACTACATACTGTCATTGAACGTGTTAAAATTTATTTTGATCCATTGATAAGCCACACATTGCTCTGCGATCGTGACAGCTGCATACAAGTGGCTCGTTTATTCAGTTAGATACTGCTTTTTAGGATTAGATGAAAGCCAATTATGTTAGGCGTAGTTTACGATAATGGTTTATGAAAAATAATGAAAAGCGTGCACATAGGGCCTCTCGCCAATTACAAAAATGGAAAGTCGACACTTAGGGCCTCTTGCATTTTCTAAATTTAAACAAATTTTCAGATCGAATTTGAAGACGTCCTCCTGGGACATAATGTAAATTTAGAGTACTTCTGAGTTAAAAAGTCACTTTTGAAAATTTTGCACATAAAACTTTTTGCCGATTCACCGACGATATGTTGATATAATGCAATACATGCACCGTGTTGCAAGAGCGAGCTCCCGAACAAGTTAAACTCTATTGATTAACTGAATATACAATGCGCATGCATGCACAGAACACAAATCAATACCGCATGAATTGTCATGAATGCTAACACACGACAACTAAGAACTAACATGTATTTAGCTGGCAATGTAGTCGCGGCCATTGGATTCCTGCATTTTCTTGCCCCTCTGGATTGATGGAATGCCGGTTTTCCGGTGAAAACTCCTTACACTTTCACCGTAAATCATAAAGTCCTATTTGAGCACCTATTTAAACGAAATAGTGCTAAAATTACAGACCTTAAATTCACAGGAGTACTAAGATGCTTGCTAAGCACCGCTTTTCGGCAATTTAAACTCTAGATGCTCTAACATCGCCGACAGAATTTTTAAAAGAGCAAGACGTATCATTTGCTCTAAAGCATGCAATTGCCGCTACCGTCAATTAAATCACTTCTTCTTCAAATGTAATTCCTCTATCAAAAAGCTTCTTACATCAGCGAATTCACTAGACCACCCTCTATTCGATATAGTCCCGAGAATCCGTGGAAATCGAACAATAGTCCCTTTCTCATATACAAGCCGACGACAAAATTGTTTCACAATTATTTTCTCCATCATATATAATGATCTAAATGGACAGCATGCGTGTATCTTGTGATCAAAGTACTTTATTCACTTTACTTGCCTTACCTTCTACGTTTACCTGTCATCACCACTTTGTGATCAATGTGCTTGGTTTTGATTCCTATTTTTCCAAATATAAGGTTATTATTATTATTATTAAGTACTAATTGAGTACTAATATGGTGAAATATCAAAAATGCAAGGACTATTTAAAGGGAAGGGAATGCAAGCGTGTAGCCTAATACTCACTGAGCCAGTGAAAGCCATTCGAGTTCGTATTAATGCATGTCCTATATCATGCCGATTGTCGATAATTGAAGAAGCACTAATCAGCCAGCACTTGAGTCAGTACTTCAGGGTGGATAATGAACATAAGGATCACGCTCCATGACTTCTATAGCTTGATTGGTGGTAGGTAGGACAATAGCGATGCATCGATCGAGCTGCGTCACTGCACCCACATAACAGCACTTCACAGCGCTTTCTCCATTGTATCACTGCTTCTGCTAGCTTGCTCGATGACAGCCTAAGACATAATTACTATTGTCATCGTTTGCCATTCTGTCTAGCTATGCTTTGAGTCCTGTCAACGTCTATCATTTTCTCAAGCTGGTCTTTGAGTCCTGCCAACGTTTGCCATCCTCCCCGACAGTGCTTTGAGTCCTGCTAAATTTGCAGAAACTATTTTACACATCCATGATTTAGAATTATAAAAGTTAGGTAGTCGTAGATCGAGTATTGGAGCACACAGTAAGTGCAATGATTACGAAATGAGAACACTCAGGCCATTGTAATCCCTTATTTCATTGTTTTTATAGTCCTCTATTTGGAAATCCTGAAGGCCTTTTCGACCAACACCGCTAGTCAACGGAATAGTGGAATACCATGACATGCAGACACTGTGTGATATCAATTGATGGTCATTTATCGAGGGACATGCTGAACTGCGGCATAATAAGATTCGCTTTACAACGTGAAACAATAGCTTATCAGCCGCAGAAGTATAAATCCAGTGAGCGGAACGAAAACGCTCATGCAAACGATATAGAATAATAGGCCTACCAGTAGAGAAAGGAGTAATAAACCGAAGTGCTTGACAATACTGAGAAGGTTTAGGATTTATGAGCGCAAGAACACATAAAAAGCTGAAATGATACACTGAATGAGATAGTAAATGATGTTACTAGAGAAAGATGCTGAATAGTTATAGCAAAAATTAAAACAAAGAAAGATCATCATTGATGATTAATTGTACTGACGCACATTGCATCTGACGAGATCACATTGAATCAACTGAGAGTAGGTTCAAAACTCAATCACTACTACAGACAGATTGGGGAAAACAGTTCGCGTTTATGACACTCCACATCAAGTCTTTTCAATCGAGGACACTTGAATAGCAAATTGTGACTAATCTTTGCCATATCTCGATCGCAATGTCGTGAACAGCTGATGTTTGGAGCTGTCAGCTAATCATAGATGAGACTTTAAAATCTGTGTTAAACTCACTCAGCTATGAGAAATTAGCCTACTCATGGAACAAATCATACATTTGACATGTAAGTACTTTGCATTGGCGTCTTTGATGCCCGAAACGAGAAATCCATTTGAATAGAATTTATTCGCAATATGCATATTTGAATAGCGTTGATGGCAGACACACAGAAATAGGCACAATCATAGGTCAGTTTTCATGCAAATTTACAGTCAATGGGTGTTTTTCTGGTTGGGTGTGTGTAGAAAAAATGCAGACATGAAATCTGACAGATAACATGTTGTATTTCATCTCTAAGTACTGATGATGACAATGCCATCACATGACATTACCAATGTGGCAATTAAATTGTAATATTCTAGTCTCTGAATGCATGCACATGTGGAAGAAGATACCTTTAAAATTCTACTTCTGATAATTCTAAAACGATCATATTGACTGCCACATAATTGTAGGTTCACTAATGAAATTGAGTGGATGCTTCTGAAACCCTTAGTTGGCAAGTCATCGCACCGGACCAGTTTGAGCTTGGCATGTCGTCGGACTGCATCAGTTTGAGGTTGGCAAGTCGTCGGACTGGATCAGTGTGAGGTTGGCAAGTCGTCAGACTGGATCAGTTTGAGGTTGGCAAGTCGTCAGACTGGATCAGTTTGAGGTTGGCAAGTCGTCGGACTGGATCAGTTTGAGGTTGGCAAGTCGTCAGACTGGATCAGTTTGAGGTTGGCAAGTCGTCGGACACGACAAGCCTGAAATTTTCGGCCATCCATGAATGATCATAGTACATTAAATAAATATTCTTTACATTTTTTTTATTAAATTGTCGCTCGTCACTATCGTCAGACAAGTACAAATATTCTCTATCAATTATAATTGGCATGAAAGCATGTTGTACTTGAGGTATGATAACTGCAGCAGAATTCAAGTGTACTTACGATAAGTAGTTAGATAAGAAGATGATAATTGGAAGATGTTGGTGATCTCTAGAATGAAAGAAAAGAGCTTCTGAATACTTTTATTTAAATGGTTCACATCGAACAGTATTCGAACGATGTAACGTTGCAGGAGTCACAGACATGTACGATTTCCTGATAAGGATAAAACTAAGGCATTCTCGTGACAAAGCATTGACCTTCTGAAGAGGTGACAACAGGCGGACGGGGTCCCACTCTCCAGACAGGCAGGATGAGTCAATGTTAATGGAATATCATGAGGAAAATTATCCGGATTTTCAAGTTCATCAGTCATACTTTATTGCAGTTGGACTGTTCTTGCCATTACTATTTCCCTGTTAGTTCCTGTCTGAAAACTACAATTACAAAGTTCCCATAGAAATCCGACACTTTACAAGATAATAATGAACCAGATCGGAAATTTACATTCAGTGTACATCGTGACAACGGTGACTAAACGGTGCCGGCTTCCAGTGGTTGGCAATGGTAAGGTGCTGGTATATTGTCAGTCTTCTATGTACAGATTCGCGGTTAGTGGCGTGTCTCCTTTAATCTAATATCCTTTTGATGAAGTAACTTTCAACATTTCTACCTACGGTAAGAATTCGCATCTCTGACTTTGATAGGTGGCTGACCGATCATCTGAAATTATTATCAACAAACAGTTGTTGCCCATTTTAGTCATTGAAAAGTCGAATTTCTATGGGAATGCCCGTAGCAAACCGCCTTTTCGCTTAGTTTAGGTTAGTAGGATTAGAATGGACAGCAGCTACTTGTTGATAGTCATTTCAGCTACTCAGTTACGCAGCGATCTCAGTCGATGGTATCAATAAACTAAAACACGCAATAGTTGTAGATTGTTGACATAATGCTGAATATTGAAGGTTATCTTATGAAAAAGCTTTTATACTTAAAGAGAAGTGATAATACCCGTAAATGTTCACAATGTACATGTACACTGACAAGGTACAGTCACTGGAAGCCGGCATCATTAGGCATTGTTTTTGTCTTGACAATGCATGTCTACGACGCAGCATTAATTTCAGTGTGCATGCCCGCTCTTGTCCAACAATGCTGTGGAGAGTCGGTTTTCCAAGGCCTTCAACATCACTCATCAGAGAATGTTTATCAGCTTTACCCATTATACTATCACAAATACTGTAAAATGTAAACCGCAAACATCTGTTGAAATTAACTGCTAAGATTCGCCTCATGGTTTTTCACAGTCTTAACTGTAAATAATCGCAAAAACAGACGTTGTTTATCTGATGTTAACGGACTTTAACGCTACGTCATCATTTTTAACAGATGTTTACTGATATTTTAGTTTGACAGTTATTTAAGCTGTTTTTAACCGTGTACAGTTTAGGCGAAGGTTAGCAAGATTTGATGAAGTGCAAAGTTCTGACGAATACAAGCATAGAAATTAAGGACATCTAAGCAATTAGTAATTTTTGCCAGTAGGAGTTGACGCACACATTAAGTACATGCATACTAAACCTATGTCCTGCAAGATGAATACGTTATGAGGAGTTGTGAAGTTTCCCATTCCACATTTCTGCTAACTTGGGGACGGCTTACATGAAAATATTGACTTACAGTAGTAGCCATATTTTTATTGGAATTCCATTTATTTGTGTATTGACTGAGCGACTGCATACTCTGAAAGAAATAGTTCAGTGATTGTAAGGCTGTATTCCTGTAAATACACCAAAACCGCCACCGGCTGTCATGTTAGAGCCTTAACTTATAGAATCCTGGCTAAATTACATGCATGTTAAAAAATTCACGTGGGTAAAATTGCTAGTTTAATCGGTACATGCGCATCTAATAACAGTAGTCGTCACCAGCAGTTCGATTTGCAGCACCCGTTGAAGTTCTCTGGATAAGTTATTCAAAATATATTGCTTGGTGTGTTATTCTGTACAGAAAGTTTTATAAGACTTCAAATATTATACTAAACATAAATACCGGATAACACCGACACCATGCGAGTTTCTCGGGCTGTCTCGGTAGTACTCCCTTGTATGTGATCATGCCCAGATCACGCCCAGACTGCCACAATGAAGCCTGTTGCAGCTGTGCAGCAAGGCGTGCCTCATCTCCTGCTGTTGAACCAAGCTCCGTACAGCGTTTCCGCACCGACTCGCCGTGTGTCTTGACTGACTACCGCTCAAACCATTCGCACGGTGGCAGTGAATCCCCGTCTGTTCCACACATCCTTCAGCGTGTCGGATTGAGGCTTCCGCGTGACACTTGCCTTCAGCTCATCCGATGGCGTCCAGCTGTTGCTCGGATTGAAGCTTCTATGTATGCTTGGCGCCTCTCGGTGCCTGATCTTCGCATAAGTGGCCGCTCTCAGACTGTCCAACTTGTGCTACATTGTGCACTCTAATTGTATTATATTTTGCACTACATTCTTGCCCTCTCATTGATCTCGACAATCCCACCCTTAATTTTTACTTTTTGAACTGCTAATTCTGACCCAAACTAGTCAAACATGTGGTATTTATTATGTTACTGCATGTTAACAACTGTAGCACCAAGTGTCCAAATTCCATGTCCATATTGCTATATACATGATCATGTTGTAGTTGGAGTGATATATTGTTTCCGCATTTATTTAAATGCTTCTTTATTCATCGTTGCCTTTACTTATCAACTGAAAATAATTTTTCAAAAATCCACAGGTTCTGACCTACACCTGTGGTCAAGAATCTACTAGCTACTTTTTCATCATTATTTATGAATTTATCAGCTCTTCATCATTGAACATCGGTTATGATAATGTCTGTGATTCAGTGATGATCTTTTGAGTGATATTCTCATAGGAAAACACTGGTTGATGGATTAATCTGAAGATTTAAAGTCCAACGTCGCTGTCGAGACAGAATATCCGACTTCCAATTCAAACTCTTCCTCTAATGCTGACTATTTGGTAATAAGACTATAGCTTCCATGGGAATGTCAGAAAGATTCCATTCCAGAATCTATCTAATGCTAATAGAGGAAATTCATGGTAGAAGTTTTCATAAAGAACAATGTTACTATCATTGGATCCCCTGCCAACTTTCTGTGCTTGCGAGGAATACAAATTTTATTAGAATTCATTAAAATATGCTTTCAAAACAGTTAGTTAATAAATGCGATGTAGATACAATCATTTTAAATGGACTATAATCGTTGGTTGGTTTGAATCACCTTAAGCTAGAGAGACTACCCATATTAAATGATTACGGCGAATTTTAATGTCACAGGTCTAAATAACCTGTGTCTAAATAACAGGGAACTTAATATATCACTTCTCTCATGGTTAACTATGCATATAAATGGATAGTAGCTACAGCATCATATAGTTATCATTAATCACTATTCATTAAGTAAAACAAGGTTTACTTACAAGGCTTAAATAACAGTCAATCATTTCAATTCAATGGGAAGATTCTGTATTGATAAAATTAATCAAGGGGTTAAAAATGTTCTTCGAAGTCTAAAACAGTTCACCCGTCAGCACAAGGTTCTGGAGGGAACGAGGCCGATAGTGAGACATGCACAGAATGATGGCTACAGCGAATCTGCGTGTGTGCCGAGTTCTATCCGGTTCCACTTCTCGTTGATCAGAACACTAGAAGGCACCATAAATCCAACGGGACCTTATCAATCCTTCACCTTCTCAGTGCAGGTTTTCCTAAAATTACTTACACTTAACGGTACGTTCGCTGCAATTTCACTATCACTGTCTAGAATCAAATAACAATGTTTCTAATAAGTCGATGTTGAAAATCTGAAAGTAAGTGCGATAAAAAACAAATTGCAGTTTGACTCAGCATCATGAGTAATATGCGATGCTGTTCCGGTAGTTCTTGTTTTTGATAACATTAATTTTCGTGCACGGGAGGTGCAACAATCGACTTCTTAGAAAAATAATAAGTACAGGCCGCGGCGCCGTGGCCTCGTGGTAGAGCGCAAGCTCTGCGCCCGGGAGACCTTGGTTCAAACCGATGTCGGGTCAAACCTAAGACTTTTAAAATAGGTATACTCTGCATTCTTGCTTGACACTCAGCACAAAAGGAGTGAAAGTGAATAAATGACGACTCGGCCACATGGTCCGCCTAACGTGCTTCCGAGGATAAACAAGTTTTATTTATTTATTTACAGCAGCACCTGACGCTTCTTCGCTCAACGACTTGATCAAAACAGGACAATAGATATAATCACTCAGCACAATTAAGGTTTCATATCGAATTCTTGTTGGTATTGGGCAATACACATACTTTCAGATAATTAAGTGGAATGAGAATCTTGATGATAAAGAAGAATGGTCACATTAAAATCTTTAGTGGTAGGGGACGGAGAATGAATTCGGTGGATGATGCGATATGGAACATAGACGCAGTATAAGGAATAGGGACAATAAAACGCTCTATCTGAACATTCGAATTGATATGATTCTTCGTCCCTCACCACTAATGATTGTAATATGATAATTCATTTTCATCAAGATTCTCCTTCCACTGAATTATCTGAAATGAAACATTTTGCTCAATGCCAACCAGAAATCAATAAGAAATATGAGTTGTGTTTTACAGTGGTCATCTTTTATTACCCAGTTTTTTATCAAGTCGCTGTGTCGTTAACTCGTTATCAAGTCGCTGAATGAAGGAGCGTGGCACAGAATTAGACTGCTTTAGCATGTCACTTTGAAAGAAGTACAAAATGATTCAAAATGATGGCACATGTAGGAACTTGCTAAATGGGCAAAAAGACATTTTAATGCCCTACTGAGATAGGAAAAATAGTCATGCGTCGCTTGAGGATTGCTGTGAATTCCTTCAAAATGGTCCGGTCGTCAATATTCATTCAGTTCGAAGAATTCAGATCATTGCTCAAACGTTTTCTCGATAATGCTGGTTCTTCTGATCATTATTAAAAATGATAGCAGGCGCTCAAAAAACGTTCACAATAATCTTCTCTGTAGGACTTGACATCGTTTGTGCCCTTTGCTGTGTGATCCGGTTGAAAATAATTGCTGAAACTTCGCACTAGTTGGCATTTCTAGTGTTGAACTGGCTACTCATTGTTAGATTGCTGTGGTTATGTCAGCAGATTATGCCATTTGATGAAAGTTACATGTCTGATGTTTCATTTCTAGTCAAATAGAAGAAGCGACGACCTGTGCAATTCTGTGGACGGTCGGGTGGTGCTAAACTTATTATTTTTCTAAAATATTCGATTGTCAAGAGTGATTTCTTGATTTTCAATCTGACGCAGTTCATATTTTAATGCATGGTTTCAAGAAATTTTTTATAATTACAATTAGTCTGATGAATATCAATGAATATCATTCTTTCATAATAACATGAAAAGTATGCAACACCTTGATTATTGATTACCACAGTCGGATGCTCAATGTTGATGATAATTGCATGTAATCACATCATGAAAGTCGCATGATCAGGTGATTCAGAAATTCAGTGCGTGATGGCTTCTCCACGACCGCCTCGAAGCAAGTTTTATTCACACACTTGCACGTAAAACTCACTCCGGTATTCCCCTCTTCCTTGCAAAACTGCATACCTAAGCAATGCTTCAAAATACTAAATTTCTCAGTGATTTTATGATTTGAGCATCCACGACAATGTCTGCTCAATACATGATGAGATTTATCATAACGCGTTTTCATGACGAAGTTTCTTGCAACATACAGCCGTCAATCTTAATAAATGTCATTGAACTGTAGGTGCATGACAATGTCGGAATCTAACGGCTTCTGTCCTTAAACTCTGAAAATTACTTCATTTCCTTTATCTGCCACAAAGAATCATCTCAAATAATCCCGCCGTCCCCATTTTGCTAATGTATGTTTTCTTCCATATAAGTCTTGATAAGATGAAAAGAAAAATGGGAGTGAGTCCTGTACAATTGGAAATCCAATCTTCGGCTAATCACGTGTCACACGGCAGTCATAGAGAAGATTTAACACAAATGATTAAAAACATTATTGAAACACAAACTGCATTTTTGAAAATACCGAAAATTATGACAAGCTTAAGACTCGCATTCATCTTCTCTTATTTTGAAGAGTCAAGTAAAACATGAATCAGATGCTTCTCCGTGCTGAATTGAGCCGCATCGAGATCTCGCGAGGTGAATTCGCCCCTCCTCCCGTCCTTAGCTGCTAAAGTGCCTCCGAATCACATGACAGTCACGGTTCGACACATTCAGCGTGTGAACTTTCTAATTGGGACATCCATTTGTCCTAAATCGATTATCTTCGCGAACAAACAAAAATATTAAAAACATTCGCACAATTTTGAAAAATTATCACTAAAATTATGATGATGAGATGGTTATATGTATTGAGAATTAAAATCGATTTGTGAATGGAATACAACTCAAAAATGCATTTATAAAAAGTGGAGAAGCTTCTTTAAAATGTGATCGTTTGAATACATTTTTGGAGATATCTTCTACAATTCTTATCACCTTCACATTAAATTGCAAAGTTAGTCAATATGACCAAAGGTTTCAAATGAATATAAAAATACACAAAAAGATGCACATACACCGAACGTCAAATTTTGCAACAATTGAAGAGCTACTAAATTTGAAAGACTCAACGTACAATTCATAACATCCAGGATACCACGATTATGTAAACCGTTACCATAAACTATCATAACTTCACAAGGCGAATACCTAGACGATGTATAAATGAATGAATGCGTCTAAATAATTGCCGCTCTTAGTTTCCTGTCCACAATTGCATGCACGACGATCGTTCAAGGACACAGTCTTGCAGTCTGCTTCATCAGCAACCATGAATTGTCGCGAAATCAGGATTGCCAATCACAGCCACAGAATGAACATGATTTCTAATATACCAAATGCGCCCAAGAAGTCACAGAATTTAGCCGATCATCCAAAGATGTCGAACTTCAGTTCTTTACATCCTCACCTAGATTGTCAGTCTCATTAACCACAGCTATTGAAAAAAACTACTTCAGATCAATTTAGATCTTCTAAAAAAGCCAATCCCTTAATTAGCAATTACCGTAAATATAAAAAGCAGCCAAGACTTTTGCACTACTGAGCAAGTCATATAAAACGACAATTTGTGAGATGGCTTCGATAGTACAACTGCTGATGGTGCTGATAATGTTGGTAAGGAACGATGTATAAAAAGTTCAAATTTCTCTTTTTGATGATGTGATCAGCAGCATAAAATTCATCATAAAATTTTTAGTTGCTAAGGGATTGGCTTCAAGAGAATTTTCAATTTATGTGTAGGAGGAGTGCAATTGCTTCGTTTTGAAAGGTTTGAGTTCGACATCTTTGGATAATCGGTTGAATTCAATGACTTCTTTGGGTGAATTTGCAATGTTTGAACATTAGGCTCATTTTTGGCCGCGCTTAGAAAGATATCTAAGCCAAACGACGATTGAGACTTCTGATCGAAATGATTTCGTGACACTTCATGACTGTGGATAAAGCAGACTGCAAGGCGGCTGTGCCCTGAAACGATCGGCGTAAATAAGAACGGTGATTTTGATATTTTTACACATTTTATCATTCGGCAACATTTAATCATTTAAACAGCGTCTAGATATTCATCTTACAAAGTTGTGATGGACTGTAGTAAAGGTTAACAAGATCATAGTGTCCTGGATGCTATAAGCGCTAATCGAATCTTATCAAATCTATAGTAGAATTCAGTTGTTGCAAAATTTATGACGTTCAGTGTATTTTGTGCATTTTATGTTAACGGATCGCAGTCTGTAGATCTATCTGTTAACTTTGTCGTGCATTTTACATTGCACAAAATAGTAGACAATTCCATAGCTGCCATCACAAACATCGGCGCAGTATATTTTCCAATCAAAGGAATAGTGCTCTGATAGAGCATTGCAAAATGATGCACAGAAACATGGATTGCACTACTGACGACTTCAATTTGCCAATAATACGCTCTTTCATAAGTACTGAGATATCACATGTATCACAGCAGAACTTCATTCAATTCTCAAGAAATTTCAACCACAGTTCTTGTATGACGTAAGAACTGAAGAATATTGTAATGAATGCTATGAGGTATTATTTCATTGATGCCGTCCCAGAACCTACAACAATCGTCGTCGTTGGCTGCTGAATTAAAAACTACTATCTAGTCGGTATAGTATCGTCTGTTTTTAGCGTGTTTGCGGCAGTGTTTGGAATCTATGGCAGTACAGTATATCAGCAGCAAGAATTAGTAGTGTCACAAGTCTTAGGATTTCCATTTTTACCGGTTATTGTGCCAATGGTGATCAATTTTAATTCGTTGCCACGAGAAAGCTCCATTGAGTTCTTTTAAGAACACATTAATCCAATGGTTACAACAGAATTGCATTTGTACACTTGCGGATTGGAGAACACCATCAGTCCTCATCAGGACTACTTCAATTCATAATTTAAATTAGCAAGCAAATCGCCGTTGGATTGATTTTCATCATAAACTTCCACAGACTTCTTCATGTGCAGGCCCGTAACCAGATATGATATACAGGGGGAGAGGCATGGCCCCAAAGGAGAGAAAGTTGATGTGAACATCATCAACCATGAGAAAACTACAATCTTGAATTAAAAATATCTGCATTTGAAGTTTAAATGATTGTTGTACCGGTACAGTGTAATGTAAGTTAATTAACTACTGTATGTGATGAAGGACTCCAATGCATGATAATGCAAACTCCTGTGTGTATTGTGTTAACCTTTTCTTACAATGATCAATGATCGCATATGCTTATACATAAAATTACAAGTTGCATAATTATTAGAAAAAGCATTATTAATAAGAAAAATCATTATGAATATGCTGTAGTCTAATTTTGTTTGACTATATTGCATGTATATCAGACGATTTAAGACTACATGAAGCCTTTTTCTATGATAATAAGTTTGAATATTAAATCAATATCTTGCAGTACATGATCACTTCACAAAGAGAACATCAATTCAGAAAATCCAATCATTTTTCTATTGGTGCTGCATCGAGCGGGTTCAACAAAAGAAAGATATCGTGACAGTGTTTAGGATTCAAATATTTTATATGAATTGTTGTTTCCAGATGCAAATTAATCATGTAAACCAGACATCAAAGCAATCCTGACACTGCTGTAGTATAGGTAATGAAGAAATCGATAGAATTCTCTATTGAAAAAATTCTATCTGGTCAACGAAATATGATATTGAATTACTTCACTGCGAGCTTGGTTCGAAGCGTGGATGTTTTCGACGAAAACCAGTGACAAACGTGTCCAAATTAATATTCTCAGTTTTCTTCTTTTCAAATGCAAGAAGAACCAAATTTCGTTGACGGATGTGAGTCATTGATTGTCGTTGTGGTTCATCGATCCTAGTCAAAGTTGAAAAAGAAGATTCACACATGGCTGTACTACAACTTAAGGTAGCGATTGTGGCTGCTAACCTGTACATTTCCGGAGTATTCCTAACATTCCTACATTCCTAAAGATTTCGTGTGGACATACTTTACCAAAGAAAAGAAAAGTAACTGAAATTCATCCAAAAATAATAAACTTCGATAGACTTCGCGAAGCATTTGATTTTTTATTTCCTCCTAAGCAAAAAATAAACTTCGGAATTCTGCGAATCCTTAGTCATAGCACGCATTCACTACAATAGTAATCATGCCTTGCATTTTCAAGCATCAATGATCCGCTATGCGGCCTAGGCTGTGCGACTCTTTGACTCTTTCAAAATCTACATGTAGGCATGATTGTTATATTGAATCTTAGATATCATGGCACTGTTTCATCCATACAGCATCAAAATTCCCACTTGCAACGAATTATAATTATCACTACTAATTAAGTTTATAGCCCATGTATTGAAAAGTCGTATGTAGTTCAATAATTTCATTTCTATTTTACAGAAACTTAATGACATAGGAAACTATTTGAGGGTGATAATTATGATTCTTTGCAGATGGAAACTTTTATGCTTTATATATTTTTGATATGATTCAATATTCTTTAGTTCTTAGGTCACATAAGATAGTTAAAATTTCTAGAGAATTGAATGAAATTCTGCCGTGATACATGTGAGATCTCAGTACTTGCGAAAGAGCGTATTATTAGACAAATGTCAAGATCCTGTCGACACGAGGTTGAGTGATGCTCGATTCATTCGTCGGCTGAAACCAGCCATCAACCGTGAGAATGATGTGAGATCTGATCAAACGGCCTCGTTCCAATAAAACTGAAGACACAAATACTGTTCCTAGACGAATTGCTCTCGAGATGGACCGAGTCCTCGAAACATCTGGCCAGATTTATATTTTACATTCAATCATTGACTTCGCTAAACGAAGGGGATGAACAAATCCTGCTGCTTTGGTATCAACACAAAGGACACCGTTCAATTGTCACATTAATACAATTAAATCTAGTAAATCGTATTTACGCAAAGAATTCAAATTTTGAAGACTACCTTTGATGTCTGTGGTATAATTGATGATCATGATATCATAACTAAGCTTGTATTATGGCGAACTTGTTATGCGAAACTTTTATTGAATAGAAAGATTTCATCAGACTTGAATAAGTCAAGCACAAAAATTCCTTGTCAGATGTGCTCCGCCATACAAAAAATGCTAAAATTTTCAAAACTAGCTTGAAAAATCTGGAATGGCTGAACAAGCTGAAGGACTGCACGAAAGACTGCTCCAAGGAATTTCGCTTTGAAAGACTTCATGTCTGCGGAGTGCGGACGTCTTTCTATTCTATTCTGTTCCAAGGCGAACTGGCACTCTACAGCCTTTATGAAGGCGTAGTTACATCGACAGTCGATGCGCTTCGTTAGAAGTTGTCATGCAAAACCTTTACGATACGGAAAAATTGAGATATTTCAAAAACGGCTCTTTTCAAAATGCATCATACTTTTATGAACTTCTGAAGGGTCAAATTCAACGCTTCTTGTTGAAAAGTTTGAAAGAAAAGCTATAAAGGTGGAAAACCGGAAGTCAGGTGGTTTGATATTTTCAATCGTGGGACAAAACTGTCATTCACCTTCTCCCATCCCCAAACGCGCGATGGATCAAGTCTACTTCTTACATTTTCCATTTATTCAACGCTGAACTTGCTTCGAATTCAATAATCAGTGATTCAAAACTCGTTGCATCATTAGAGTTTGGCAAATGTTTTCCAGTAAGGTAAATACCAAGGATGCTCCACATTCATTTTCTTTCCACAATGAGATTCAGTTATAATAGTATTCTGTGAACGACATTTATTCTCCCGACAATGAATTAATTCTATCAACATTTATCTTGGATGGACTTGAATGATCAATCCACATTTCTTTTTTGTAGGAAATTTACTTTTTCTTGCTTTGGCTGGTCATCGAGAGGGCATGTGCAAAGGCGAAGTGGACCCAAGAAAATGAGACACATATCCAGATTACGCATATCTCCTCAAAGTGACCGTGGAGCCTTGAAACCACAAGAAATATGTCAACTTGTAATAATTAGGCGTGAGTGGAAATTGATGCAATTTTTTCATCATCTCCGTAATGTCTCTGGTCTGAAACACATTTTGAACAAAATGTAGCCGTATACAGGACATTCAAATTGAAGAATACAAATTTCGTTGTGATATATCACGCTCATCCCGAGGAAAGTATCGATATAAAAATCACATTGCAACGTCTTTCTGCATCTTGTTTCCGTCATCTTGTAAAAAGAAGTCAGATTTATAAGATAAGCTCAATTTTGTGGGAGATAAACTGTTCCATTTTCGGTGCATTGCACTTATGAGGAGAAACTAAACAACAAAATCAGGCTCATGCAACTCTCATGCTTGGAATTGCTTGTGTCCAAATATGGATTCAAAGCAATTCAACAGGATTTAACGTTTCACACTCAATTACTTGTGAAGATTTGTAAGTATGCTGTTCATCTCTAAATCGCGAATATGTTCTTTTCAATAAATAGAAGCCAAACTCAATTTAACGTGATTGTAGTAAAGAAAATATATTTCATAAATTTGTTGAAGAGTGCAACGTTCTGGATATCATTTTCCTAGGGATCCCCTAGAGACAGAGATGTCCGAAAAGTTGGGGTTTTAATACTAATTTTGCGACTTATGTTTTTCATTACAATCACGTTTTCGGATAGGTCTTTTGATATTCACCTAGATCAAATCACTGAAATTTCAAAAATCGTTACTTACTATATGTAGGTGCATGAATTTGGAAAAAACCCTTCAAAGGATGTTACAATTTTCTAAACTTAAGCTTACAACTTTCTATGAACAGCGTGAACTATCTATGTGCGCACACTGTTACAGAAATCTAACGATGATCATTTGCAAATTAATTTGTAGATTGCGGGTGACATTGTTTCGAAACTTTCTGCTTTTCCTTGTGTTTTCAGGTGTCATATTTTTCATAATCTTGAAAAAACAATCGAAAATGAATTCTGTCTTTTATTCTAGAAAGCATGAAAGTTTGTTATAAAAGATAGAGACACTACCTTCAAGATTTTGAAGTTTTCATTGACACTCACACGACAATCTAGAAATCGAAGCACATTATTTTTCCGCCATCCACGCAAAGTGCCTAGGCATAAATTTTGTGTTTTTTCGGTGCACCATTACGGCTAAGGCACAGCCCTAGTAATGATATATTTAAGCATCATGTTTGGGCCTTTCTGACCATAGAAAAATTAAGATATCTCTGAGTCTTTCTTTTTCTTCAGCATCCCACTTGAAGATACTTTGACTTATGAAGTGTTATTCGAAATACAATGAGAAATATAACCAGCTGGTGTTTTACTGTTGCCCGAAACAAATCGACCGGAAAGGGCACCACACTCTTTACGTGAATTATTCTGTTAATATTCTGCTTTTATATCATTGGGAGAGTTCTCATGATTCTTTTATCAGTGCAACTGTCTTCCGCAGAACATGATATCAAGAAATCATCAAGTGTCCCAACATATTCTCACATCCAACAAAAATAGAATTCTGAAGATCTCTGACCACTGCTATTTCAAAGAATGAGAATCAACAGAAATAGGAAATTGGAATTTGAATAGTCAGAAGGAAATCATATTCACAAGAGATTTCAATCATTTTTCCTCACCAAGAGGTTAATCCGTACATTCCTTCTGAAAATATATTTCACAACCTTAATAAAAAATCATAAACTGAGTATTTGGTATAGACATTGGCGAAACATGGAATCGTTGAGAAGAACTCTGATTCGGGAATTCGATATACAAATTCCGTGTCGTTATTACCTTTCTATCAATGAAAGTAATTATTGGATTGGAACGTCTCAGGAAATCTCTTCAACTGCAAGAAGAGCTTCCGCTGTACATCGATGGAATGTCAGACATTGAGAAACATGATAAATGAAAAAAAAGTTATTCATTCCTTCAATTTTCTGATGCATTATTGTTGCAATTTACTCGGATTTTAACGATGCATACGACTCACATTTCGACCTCTTTAGAAGATTGAGGAAGGCGATTTCATCAAATTACGTCTCGTCTGCTCTGCATAAATGTAAACAATTGTAATTAGCGAATAGCTGATAATCTGTACTCGCTTTGTATGACTGAATAAACACAGAATCCTGCGGATAATAGACAAGGAGATAAATGAAAAGAAAAAGTAGGAGATAATGAGTTTCTTTGCTGAAGATAATTGACAATTCGAGGCAAATTCTGTTTCGATGGTTAGCATTGATATGCAAGTCTAATTGGATCAATGAATGTACTGTTACGGCATTGCGGGAACGTACAGTCTGCTCATTTTCGGAACTGTCATATAGCAGGCAAAATGCTGATATTTAATTGAAATAATAGCTTTTGTAGCAAAACTTAGTCTATTAAGACAGCTTTCATCAATCAATCAATCCTTTTACGTCCGTTTTCCAGACTCGCTGGGTTGGACGGGGTTTCTTCTGATGGCTCTTCTCCACAACTCACGATCTAAAGCGTCTTCCTCCTTCAAACGAAATTTCCGCATGTCTTCTCGGACTGTGTGTCTCCACGTTTTCTTCGGCCTGCCTGATGGTCTCTTTCCTTCCACCTCCATCTCGTCCACCCTTCTCAGCCAACTGCTCTCTTCCCTCCTCCTCACATGGCCAAACCAGCGCAGCCTCTGCCTGCTGATGACTGCCAAGATGTTCTCAATCCCCATTGCTTTTCTTAGTTCATCATTTGATCTCCTGTCTGCCAGCTTCACCCTGCACATCCATCTCACCATCCTCATCTCTGCTCTCTCCAACAACTGCTCGTGGTCTGACCGCATTGCCCACGTCTCACACCCGTAGGTCATGCATTGCCTCACACACGCAGCATACACCTTTCCCTTTGTCATAAGCGAAGGGCCCTTTGATGTTAGGAAGGCAGACATCTCCTTGAACTTCTTCCATCCGCCACGGATTCTCGTCGTCACCGCCAAGTCCACACCTCCTCTTGACTCGAGCACGTCTCCAAGATAACAGAAGTTCTCGACTTTCTCAACTGAGTCACCATCCATATCCAGTGAAGTGGTCTTGGGTTGTTGGCTTCGGTCTTGGCTCGCGTTTTCACACCTACTACACGAGTAGTTTTGGGGCGCATTTGCTATCCGTCCTCTGATGTGCGTGCACTTCCAGTGTATCCATTTGCAGCATGAGCAACACCTGATTGCATTGGCACCAACGCCTTTACCACAAATACCACACGGCCACTTGACGGAATAAGACACCTTCAAGTCGTCCCTGTCGTCGGTCGCCATGACTTTAGTTTTCGCAGCATTGATGGCCAATCCCTTCGCTTCTAGGCTCGCTTTCCACCGAAGCAACTTTCCCTTGAGCTCAGAAACAGACTGTGCCATGAGAACGAGGTCATCAGCATACATCATTTCAAAAGGAAGACCTTCCCGTACATTCTTGGAAACGGAGTCCATCACCACGGCAAACAGCAATGGACTGAGCACCGAGCCTTGGTGAACACCAACCTTCACTTCGAATTCGCTGCTGTCCCCGGTATTAGAGCGCACAAAGGTAGAGCGCACCTTCATGATAATCGAAAACTAAAACTTTAACTAAACTGTCTTTTGATAGCTTCGTGCGGTAGGACATGCATCCACATTCTGATATACGAGTATATCTCCTCATTTCAACAGCATAATTTTCTCTCCAATTGTATGCTTGACTGACTTGGCAAAATAAACAAAAAGCATAAATAAGATACAGCGCCACAGTTTGTTACACTGTTGCATGAAAAAATCGCAATAGCTAGGTCATGTGCAGGAAAGATCTGCACTTATGCAATGTCCAGATATCAGGAAATTTTGCCAAAGATGGCTTCAGGGTGAAATTCAGGAACTATGGGAACAAGCTCAATGTGGTGCTTCCCACGTTAGTGTGAACAAAAAGCAACGAACTTCAGCCAAAGAAAATGAACTTCGAATTGAAGCTGCCACAACTTTGGCACAAGATGGACTGTTTCGGAAGGCGGCAAGGATACTAACTTCAACAGGTATTGCAAAAAATGACTCGGAAACCTGGCAATTGCTGTTACAAAAGCATCCACCTTCACCAATACCAGATATCCCATCAAGCGCCGAAGATCAGTCCGCACTTCAGCTACCGCCTGACTTTAACATTTCAGAAGTGCTTCATGCATTTCCAAGAGACACAGCATGTGGATCTTCAGGTTTGCGATGCCAGCATCTTCTAGAGGCAAACGAAGCAACTTTGAATTCACCCCTATATTCGTCTCTTCGAAGCATTGCAAATTTATTATTGCGAGGATCAGCTCCTGTAGAAGTTCTCAGTGCGCTGGCAAGTGCTAACCTCACTACCCTAAAGAAAGGTGAAAATGATATCCGACCGATTGCAGCAGGAGAAATTCTGAGAAGGCTCGTCAGTAAAAGTGCATGTGTCGTGCTAAGAAGTAAGGCTGCAATGTGATATAACTGCTGTGATTTTGTTGGTCACACTGTATGTCAATTGTTCATAAATTTAAGGCTACCATTGACATGTATGTTCTTCTTATTCACACTTTCAAATTCCAAATTCAGCAGCGTTTATTTCTCAGACGCTATCTTTGTTTTGTTGAAGATAGGTATACTGTTTTACAGAAATCAACAGATAAAATATGCTAAAAAATGCATGAATTTCTACTGTGATGACATGATTAAGGAACGATGATGAAGAGCATTTTTCACAATATTATATACATTCAATTCTGAAGATATCAGGTTTCTGAAGAGTCTGCATATTTTCCTACTTCTTCACAATAAACAGATTTCGGATTGAAATTATCTGTATATGAGCTTACATGTGTTGTCGATTTGATCAAATTATTATTCGACAATTATCTTATGAGCTATGTTTTGCCTTGATGGTGGCAAGAATGTTGTCTACTTAAATAAAGTTATTTTTGTAAGTATATTATTATTATTATTACATATTGTAAGTCTATCATTATCTTGTATTTTAGAATTCAAAAGAGTCACAATGCACTGTCATTGCTCAGAGTCAATAAGTCACATATAATTGATAACGACTATGATAGGGAATTAAGATAGTAGATCGCATCGCTACAAAATTAACAAAATATTGTAGAAAGATAGGTTCCAGGCCTGATGGTCTGCTTTTTGAAGTTTTATTTATAAAGATCAATCAGATTCAACAGGGATGATATATCCTTGTCATTAGATGCATGACACTAAAAGAAGTATGAAATAAATGTTGGTTTCAATGAATAAATATCTTTTAGGACCTGCAGATCATTTTAGTGAAGTTATCTTGTAAATTGAATGCAATTTTCCTCTACCTTGCTTCTTTCTGCTCATTCGACTAACAGCTGCGCAGCACTTGAGAAATAGGTGCTTATTTTCTTCAAATGACAGATATATATATCAAATTAATATACGAGTTAGTACACGTAGAAAAAACAGTAATTAATGCTGGTCGGAAGCATCAGTCACAGTATGCAGAGCTGATATGTTGCGACGCAAAGAAGTTCAACTAAATGTGATAGACAAAGACCTCAAGGGATACAGGGAAAAAGACAGCTCAAAAAGGCATCGGTAGTTTGAAAATTTAAGAAATCAATCTTTCAGCAGCAGATGTAGGCCTATTCGACGATTTGAGGAAGGAATTGTACCCACTATTTTCCATCTTGAAACTTCCGCAAAACGAATACTTTCACAGATTAGGTGGCATACAGGAGTAGCCAATATGAGACAGCTTTTCTTGCACAGAAGCGTCGGAATATCATCACTCACTGTTGAGCTTGATTTGAGTTGTGACAAGCACCTCCAGTCATCAGCTTTTCCGAAAGATGGCATCCATGAATCGTCATATATATGTTGGGATGTTCATCACACTACAGTATTACTTACTTAAGTTGTTGAGGCGTTTATTGATATTCAATGGATCGCCCAGGAAGTCGATGCCAACGGTAGACGTTTATTACCACAAGCTTTTGACGGTCCTTTTAAAAATAAATTTTTCTTGCCGCGAAAATTTTGAGTTTCACCCTATCTTCAAGAGTTATTCTACCCTTTTGGAATGGATTAGTCTATTCAATGAATGAGGATTGAGGATCTATTTTAAGTCTTGTGGCAACAGGTTAATGTGATTGAGCAATACTAACTAAATTTGAAAACCTGAGGTACCGATGAAATATCTATGCTTGTTCCCTAGTCCCATATTTACCTCAGTAATGAGCTCTGATAGTCAAGACCATTCCAGGATACATCATTTTAATGCGCAGCGACAATTAGGACAATTTATTCGCTTCGTTTGATTCGATGATCTTCCTTTTAGACGAAGCTGTTCAAAATGTTCAGCGTCATGTGTTTATGAATTGGCAAATGGTAAACAGATCTTCCTCATACCATTATACAATGCAAATTGTGTATGGTAAATTCATTTATGTGATTGTTTGATCTTCATACTTTGGATTGATAATCAAAATTTTTTATTCACTTTTTGAATGGCTTGCTAAAATATTGTAGAAAATCGAAAAGTTTGATTCAAAATAGGCTTCAAAAATGACATTCAAAATTTACCAAAAGGTGGGACCATTGTGCCCAATTAGTCACCAATGTTCTGGCACACGCTTAAGGAAAATTCACAAAGCATTGTACCACAAGTCATAGCATGCGGTGCTATAGGAGAAATCTAGCAAAGTATACTGTTCTAAGTGTCGATCGTTGTGTTAAAATTGTGGATTAATCACAGCTTTTACCAATTGTTAATCAAAATGCTTCAGTTTATTGGAGCAAGAATATAAATTGATAGAGATCCTATTTCCGAAATTTGATGAGCCATTTCTTATCTGCATGATATTAATAAGCTTTATTTTGCCATCTTATTTTATATTTGAGCACTCTAAAGCTGCGGATACCCAAGTAATTCTTATTAAAATGAACTTGAAGAGATAGGCGTCTCCAAATGGACGATAGAGTAGGAACGGAAGAACCTTTTTCGATGTTGTAGCTACAAACTACATTATGCTACAAGAAAGACAAAGGATGATCAGAATTGGATAGAAAATCAAATCCTCTTACTTTTCATTCGTTTCCGCTAAATGCGAAGCCAATAATAGAAAGTTGATAACAGAGAATGAAGGAGTACAGAAATGAAGCTGCCTATATCACTGAGTATTCCTCACATCCTTGTAAAAACACAAAAGAGTTTATCCTCCATGACTAAATTGAAGGACAAGGAGAATGTCCTTTTCAAAAGAGAATCGATCAACCACAGATTTCTCATACTGATCTTCTGATACGTTTGCAGCCCAAGTTGTGGCGAAACCGAGTTTCCTTGTTCTTTGGCATTTGCAACCGTTGCCAACGGACAATACCATAGTTGGAACCGGTTCTCGGTATAGCGGCGTAGCAGCACGGAAAAACCATTGTATAGAATACACCTGTGCGTTAATGTCATGGGACAGATACATCTTGCAATTATTCTTCGTCAAGCCAATGTGCTGCATTTTTAAGACGGAGGCGCACACTTTCCTCTGACTGATTTTATTATTCATATCATATCATATTTCATATATCTGATCGTGTGGTTAACATCACGGAGAGTGTGCATGCTCGTGGAGCTGACAGTGCTGTGGGAGGATCGACTAGAAGAGGTGCATGAGAGAAAGATCGATCGATATTAAGAGTTGGTGGAAGAGTGTAGGAGGAAAGGATGGACGGTCAGCATGTGACTGGTAGAAGTCGGTTGCCGCGCCTTTGTCGGACACTTGATGGTGCGGTTTATGAAGAGCTTAGGATTAGGGAGAGAGGTCACGAAAGAAGAGAAAGAGCTCAGCGAAACAGCGATGAGAGGATCTGTGTGGATATGGAGCCGTGCAAAGCTTTCACTCAACAACGGCTAAGGACTGATCATCCTTAGTGGACCCCGCCACCCAGGCAAGCGAGTTCCGAGTAAGGGGACGAAACTCGCGGGTGGTCCTCGTTGTTGGGACACATTCTGTAGAATGTTCTAGTGTTGGCTCTGAAGTATGGCATAGGTTGTACGTTTTACAGCCTTTAGCTGAATGGTTGTAAGTTCTAGATTTAGAAAATAAACACTCTTTGGGTAATTTGATGCTCTAAAATCTGAACAACAGGGCCTCAGAGGGACCACACTGTCATCATTGTGCCATAATTTGGAGTTTTCTATTTGCCCTTTCAGTTATTCAGAAAATACGACGGGAGAATGCGGCAGTTAAGTCTTTATAATTTTCATAAGAGATTGCCGATAAAGAAATAATCACACGTTTTTATCTTGAGTAGTTTTATACAGTTGAACAACTCCGAACGACGGATCGATTGCCGATGCTAATGTACGACGTACGTATCTAGTTCTTCCGAACGTCGCAATTAAATCAAGTAGATGTCATCAAATTTTTTATTCTGCCGGTTTCGGAGAGGAGTGGAGCAGCCGCTCTTATCCTTCATCAGGAATAGAAAGATATACAAAAATTATATAAAATTCAAATGGTACATGCTTTAAAAGCTAGACATCGCTTTGATGTCAGACAAAATGACGAAAACAAAGTGGTGTCATTTCATTGATTAGAACTTTGTCATCAAGAACATAATGTGAATTCTCCATATTGGATGAAATTGAAGGAAATGAAAATGAACGAAAAAGCGAAGAAATGAAATATATAAGTCAATCGGTGGCCGATTATCCTTTTGGGTTGAATATGCAGCACGTTTTACAACAGTCACCAATATTTGACCCTAAATCTCCAATCTCTATGACCAGTATGGCTGCAAATTGACATAAAGAATCTATGCATTATTCTATCCCTTCTGTTTTTATGATTCTATGCATGTAATCCTGATATCTTGCATTTTTTAATGCTTGTACCATTTGAATTTTATATATTTTTGTATATCTTTCTATTACTGATGAAGGATAAGAGCGGCTGTTCAAATCCTACTCGAAACTGGTAGAATAAAGATTTGGAGACATCTACTTGATATAATTTCGACTTTCGGAAAAGCGAAATCTGGATCTGCTTCCAGTTGGACTTACACGTGTTCTAATTGATTCTCTCTGACAAGAAAAGGAACCGGGTCGAACTCGGTAGACGTGTAGATTCGTAGCATCCAGTGCACAACAGCGCGGTGCGAGTATGATTTTTGAATTCGAGTACCGAGCATTGCGGATCGAGTGATCTTGAAATTTCGTTTATGTATCGAGTAGCGGGTAGTTCGAATGATTTGATACTTTTCGGGTATCGAGGATCGAGAAAGTCTAACCAATTTGGGACATAATACATAGCAATAGTGTATTAGGTACCGAACTGTCGACATGTCTGTTGGATTTCTGAATTACATGTTCAACATTTTCCATTATTTCTGCTTAGTAGTGTAGGGACACATTCATATTTCATTTTAGCGCTAATCGAGTATTTATTCTTTGAATTCGAGCATCGAGTAGCGAATAGTTCGAGCGATCTTGAAATTTCGAGTGTTCAGTATCCAGTACTAGTAAACCTCTCTGTAAGTAAACTCTCTAGTAAGGTCACTCTGTGAAGTCTCATTTTCGGCCTCGTTCCCTGAAGAAACTCGTGCACGCGTTCGGACTAAGCTATATTCATCCATGGATGATTCCTCACAAGTTCTTTGCAGAACTTTCATAAACAGCTACTTTTATCAAATGTAAATTTATCAACATACGTCAAATGTGAAGTATTACTTAACATTTGCATACTGCGTTGTCCATTGTAAAGTAAATTGCGCATTGTTGAATATCAATGCTATATTTATCAGCAGTCGCCAGGTTTGACAGCTGCCTGAATACGAAGCTTCCGTCTACTCAGTCAAAGACATGCGCATTTAATTTTGTGATCACTTCACTGATTCCTAAACGTAACACGATGAGAGTATATAATGCGCCTTACGTCAAGCGAATAAGGCAGATTATTCATTCCCTAAAAGCATGTAACAAAGCATAACTTCTGCCAGCACTGCATAAATCTTTTCTGAATTCCACTCATGCATCAATTTCAAACCAAATTGCAATATCAAGATAATATCAAGACAATGGCGATATCTAAATATTTTTTCTTCACAAATCTAATCGATCGTGACATTGAATGCAATAGGAATCGGAAACAGAATGAAGGTTAATCATCAGCCGGACATTTAATTTGTAACTTCATAGCTTTGAGCAAAATTCGAGCATGATGATTTTGATGGCGAGTTTGAAGCGGTTTGGAATTGGTCAATCAACTTCTTAATGAAGGCTAGAAGTCATCAAACGGGCACCGTTTGTCAATTGATAAGGTGTGTTCTGAGCAATGTGGAGCAAAGTCATCAGCTGACAGATCGAGATGAATAAAATTTCTGTTTTAATTTGAGGATTTTGATCATATGGCTGAACAACTTTTTTCTTCAAAATAAAAAAGATCTAAAATTACAAATTGAAAGATACTGATTCCATGCAAATAGTCACTGCAAATCATAGACGACACCGTAAATGAATGCTATTCTAATGACAAAAGATGTTCAAAGCAAAATAGGAATTTAGACTACAACTTCACCGTAGACTTCGAGATATTTTATGTTGCAGCGGATCTTTCTTAAATATTTTTGTGAAAATAATCGCAATATTGCTATTTACTGCTATCACAATGGAAATGATAAAGATCAACAACTTCAAAACTGCTGATCGTTTAACACTGTTGAAGCTCAGTAGCCTTATATAGTGCTAAGCATGCTGTTTACCTTGAGCCATCGAGTCGTGTTCTACCCGTGGTGACCCCTGACATACGTCTTCCAAGTATCTCAGTCCTCCATAAGTCGCACAGCTGTGAAAAGTTGCCCCACCAAGATCTACATGACGGCATCGAGCAGGTTATTCCGTGGACCTGCACCTGTACAAGAAGGATATCTTGTTCTATTGAATCGGTGGTATGAAAAACTTTTCCAAAGTACTCCAATCTGCTTTGGAATCTGGGCTCCTAATGCCGGGGTCATCACAAATCAATTGCATTGCAATTAATTGGTAGCAACTAGCTGATACTCATTTCAAAAAAATTGCAATTAATTGATTGATTCGATAGAATATTGATTGAATGGTTTACTAGAATATTTTCAGTTAATTGATTGGGACCATCGCATAGTTGCAATTAATTGATTGGTGTCATAGAATAATTGCAATTAATTGATGGGTATCACAGTCAATAACTGCTATTAGTTGATTGATTGATCTGTTAAGGGGAAGGTATTTTATTGACTGATTTAATTGCAATGCCTTTGTCACTCACCATCGTAGGAAAAACATTCCATCAACGGTGATTTATTTAGACATATCACATTTAAACTCACATTTTTGATTTAGCCATCACAGCTGATCGCTTTCAGGATTCTACCGGGGAACTATTTATTTCATTCGCTTGTTTCAATAAAGTAATTGACTATCACAGTAATTATGACGCATGAACTTCAATCTGTAATAAAATTTATCAAAATTGCAGCCGCCATCGATTAGGTGCTGTTGCCATGACAGTGCATGCATGCTCAATACCACATAAACCCGACTTGTTTAAGTTTGTGAGACCAGAATGGACAACAGCGCCCTTTGATGGTATTCTTGTCGAGTATTGATGGTGGTTGCCTGATTTTAACATTACCACCTCACAATGATATACGATTGTTTTGTATGAAATCTGAGGTTCTGTTTTTCAGAGATAAATATGTTATGAAGTTGAAACAGAAAAGTGTCAAAATTACGAAACATCTAAGTATCAGCTGTAAACACACCATTTGATATTTCTCAAGTTCCGGCACTGTTCATCGGTACACATTTCTTACTGAAATAATGTGACATGTGTTCAAAGGGCTTGCCCACACTCAAATCCTTTTATTTGTGGACTTCTTCTGCTTAGAAATGATTCATAAATGAAGGGAGGGCTTTTAAAATGAAGCCTCCTAGAGCTTTCAAACGGCTACAATTCATACAAACCAGGGATGCTGAGTCGGAGTCCCGGAGTCCAATCATTTTTGCTGGAGTCGGAGTCCTATCAAATGATAGGACTCCGGACTCCGGCCCATAACTAGACCCGAAATATACTACAAACAAAGGAGGCGAAGAACCAAGTCGTATGCATCCAAATTTAAGCGAAATTTGATTAACCTTCATCGAAAATGATTGATAGTTGATACAGCAATGATCACTAAAGATAGGTTCAAGTAAGCCTATAATGATCTATGATGGAGGTTACTAGCTTATTTTCAAAAAACTAGGCTTTACATACTTGTCACCCGGAGTCGGAGTCGGAGTCCCATCAAAATGATAGGACTCCGCATCCCTGATACAAACGCAGTAGCTTTAATTTTTGAAATAGATTGGAAATATGAAGTAGGGCCTACACTGCTGAATAATACCTGTGACTTTATTGTAATAACAAAAGGTGAAGGGATAAATCATTAGGAAAAGCACTCCTGCTTTGTTTAAAACAGTGTATGTATTAGCGATAGCATTTCAAATTACATTGACCATAATTAAACAAAAACTAATAAAAGTGCTTAAAATTAAGCACTTATCACATAAACAATATCTAGTGGTAGGCTATTACTACGTGGCGACTGTTTCCATTCGAAAGTGATTATGACTTAAACTAATCTTCTTACTGAATTGCAAGTAATAAGAACTTGTTGAAGTTTTGAAAAAAACATCATTTTGAAGTAGCAAGGATATACATGTATTTGCGTCGATTAGAATCTTTCAGCATACGGTCATCCAATCATGACACCAACTACGTACTACATACACGTCTTTCACTAATCGACTATCGATCATGATGATTTCTTCTTGCAGTGTCTTTCGGAGGAGCGCCATCATTAGTATGCTTCAGCCAGCATCTACGTTTTGAAGAGGGTTTGCATAGAGGAGCATTGCAGAAATTGCATTTGAGTGTTGTCGTTATTCGATGACTTTCCTGGTGTCCGTGTCGACGAATGTAACAAGGTTTGGGCAAGATAGAGAAGTAGGTGATGATAATTTTTAATTAGGATATTTAAGTCACTTGCTGAGACATTAGCAGATAAGGCTTTTAAGTTCTTCTGCATAACTGATCAGACCGCTTGCCGGTGCCATTTTTGAATTGTCCGTGTTGCAATTTTGATTGATTGGGTTTGGACGATCGACAAACGAAAGCTTTCATTCACTGACTCAATAAAATCGAGGATTTGCTTGTCCCTGTCATCTGCACTTGAAAACTTAATACATAGGAGTCTCTACAACATGAAGTCTCTATAACATGAGTTTCACAAGCAGGTGATATGCGACTATTTAGATGTTTATGAAAAGTGCTTAATTTGAAGCACTTTTTTATTGTGATAAATATTCAATCCTGCACGATTCGATACTTGATATGTATTGCTATTTTTTTAGGAAAAATAGTCGTGCGTCTCGTTCGGATTGCTGTGAATTCTTTCAAAATGTTCCAATCGCCATGTCTTTGGATTCGAAAAATTCAGATCATTGCGCAAAAGTTTTCTCGATAGTGTTAGCCCGTCCGGTCATAATTTTAAAAGATAGAAGACTCACGAAAAAACGTTCATCAACTTCTCTGTAGAACTTGACATCTTCTGCGTCCTTTTGTAATCCGGTTGATAACAGCAGTCACTGAAACTTCACACATTTCGGCGTGTCTGACGGTTGCTCAGTGTTCGATTACTATGGTATTATGTCAATAGATTGTGCCATTTTATTAGCGTCACAATTACTGAAGATGGGATTTCTATGGAATTGAGCGTACATTCTAGTCTCACTTGCTTCTGCAAAGTATTTTTATGCATTGACAATTGAACTTGCTTTGCTATTCACAAGTAATCTTCTGTCTCTCTAAGGGCTGTTTCACACATGCGACTTTGCAAAAATCAAAATCGTGCCATTTACTCACGGCAAAATAAAAACGTGTGACATGTGTGAAAGGCTACATAGGCTGTAATGTTAAACAAACAACTGCGCGACTTAGGCTGCGTTCACACGTGTAACTTGATTGCTGACACTTTTCGATCCATGATGAGTCAGAAAAGAATGGACAAACAATGGAGGACAAACATGCCTTCAATAATTGTGCTTCGTGCGTGGCTTCTCAAGACATTGTATCTAACTTTTGATTACAAAAACTAATTATGGAAATTGAGTGATCTTGGCATCAACTGTTATGTGCTTTTATTGGCATTTGGGATCATTCCATGGGGAGTGAATGTTCATGTCATGTATTTAATGCAAGTTGTGCTGTATTTTCGGCACGTAAAATTAAACCAAATTTCTCTTTTGGTATCAAAATTCACTCACTAGTCCTCATGCGAGCATAACAATTGACAACGGACGGAACTTGTCATCTTAGTAGAAGAACGGTTCGGGTCGGATTTCAGTAGATAGACTGAAGAGGTCATTCATTCCTCCCTGTCAATCAATTGATCGGTCCAGAGAAGTAGGTAAGTAGACGTGCTTCAATCTCCTTTATCTAAAATCATCGACTTATAGTCCAAGTACGATGGTCTAGTTTCCGAGTTATTTGATGACACGAACAGCTGACATCTGTAAAGATCGAGATGGACATCCTTCGTCAGCGCAAGGTGATGGCACCAGATGACTGTGGTTTTTGTTTAGGGCAGATGCGGTCATGGATGGCAACTTGGTATTCCTTAAAGTTTTAAAAAGTTTTGTAAAGGAAATGTTGTCATGACAACAAATGGGAAGCAGACAGAAAGAAGTTCTACACGTACAGACCGACCGAAGAGATGCTTAATCCTATGAAGATATATGTAGCTCGTTGATGCGGCGTATTTAGTTTCAGGAACAATTTTTAGCAACAGAATTTTGCGGCTCAGGGCTCTCTTATTGCTTCTATTAAAACTTCCCAAGACGCTGACAACTCACGCAATAGGTTGGCCATTCCAAAATTCCAAAAAACGTCATAAAATGAAAGCATTAAAAAAGCAAGAGGCAACATGTCTTTTTTTAAAGATTTCAAAAAACATGATTTTTCGCCAAACTCTTGAGAAATGCTTGGACTTTGTTTGAAATTATTGAACCTCATACAACCCCGCCATCTTTGCATGGTCAGCGATTGTTGAGTTTGCTAAAAACACAACCTTCTTACCGAAATGTATTTTTAACATGCATTTTAGCCTGAACTACCGAATTCTTACAGTAGCCTAGAAGAAAAACTCATAAACATCTCATGACCTCCAATATTATACATAACCACTTGACTACGGTATTTCTCTGGTAAAAAAATGCCCCTCGCGAGGTATTATTTTTCCTTTTTAATAACGAGAAAAGACAATGATAAAAAAGGACACACGGTGTGTATTTTAATCAAATAGGCACATCATTATCTCAGAAACTTTCTGAATTGTGACGTATTTAGAAATTGCATGAAACGCCAAAAACTATTAGCAAGTCTACTCAGAAGCGTAGCTGCATGTGATATATTTGAAGCATGTTCCGATACAAAGTAGAATTTCGCACGAATCGCACTTGTAGATTGTCTCCTTCCGAATGTCATTTTCGTAGCATGCGCTGCATCTTTTTTGAGCCTGTCGCTTCTTTGATGACGGATTAGGTGGAATTTTCTCTGGAGGATGACGAACATGCAACCTTGACGGAGTTGGTCCGTTGTGGGGTCGTCCACGAGCAGAATAAGTCGGGAGATAGCTCTGTGATATCATTCATTTCACGACTTCAAGCTTGAAATCAGAAAAATACAAGTTTGTATCTGCATGCAGCTCTTTATAAACCACGAATGAGTTTGTGATGCACATATCCATTAAGTAGAACCACTTGATTTTCTGGTATCACTTGAAAGATTTTCTGGTTGATCGACATGTCGCAGCCAGTTGATCGGAACGATCCACTCCGCGCATTCTGGTTTAGAAATTCTGTTTCCACTTCTGTCCAACTTGCCAGATTCTTTCTTCTCTGAAGAATGCATTGTCGACAGCATTTTCACATCTTTCTTGTCTTTCCATTTCAGCGCAAGACGACCAGGACTTGATGTGCGGCATACTTGATCGATAAGATGCATTTCCTCGGGTTCGAGATTCATTCAAAATGTCGGTTGCCATGTCTTTCGGATTGAGGTGGTCGGTACCACATGCATTGGTATTTCTCTCCATCAGCTTCACAAAAGAGCCTGGACTTGAATACCAACTATCAAGAAAACATAAAATTCTTTATCCAACGACGAATCCATGAGATTCAAAGCTACTGCGGTGCTCGCACGATCTTCACTGCCGTCTCTATCTTGACCGGTGTATAAAGAAAGAAGTACTTGTCGAAGTTCTCATTACATTGCAGTTACGCAATACATCGAATTTAGTTGTTATTCTTCTACTAAACATTGAATGCGTATATATGTCATCCGCGAGCTAGGCTCTCACTGAAATGCATACACTGTACATGATCCGTAGCCAAGTGGATAAGGATTGTGAACCACGGCGAAAATAAGATCACGGATTTGATTGAACACTTATTGATTTCATGTAGTTATTCAACATTCGGACAACTCAGACCAATTTCTATAGAATATGTGCATAATCGTTGAAATTCTTTCGTGTTTGTTTGGCGAACTTTGATCATAGCCGATATTTTTCGCATGAATAGAGAATTCATTCGGTGTCGGGTTAGTCAAATATAATCCAACAAAAAATATAAATCGAAATACTATTTTTGACTTCTGATTGAGTTTCTGTTTCTCACAGAAGTTTTTCGACATTTGTTTTCTCTAATAGATTTGGTGTTCTTCCTGTATTTCACGTGCCATAGTGTTTGTGAATTCATGTCATGAACAAAAACAGAAGATTTTATTTTCGTACCCTAAACATTGAGGAAGAATGTTTCCAGATTTCAAAATGCTTCATTCAAGTCTGTTACAAACAACATTTTCATTTTATCATTTTTTTTGTAATAGCCTATTTGCTCCTTCCATGTTGGCCTAAATAGAGCTGGCTGTCCATGTTGGCCGTCCTGGCTAGAGTAATCCATGACCTAAATATAAAGTCGCGGATCAATCGCTATGTAGATTCACTCTGATATGTGAGGAGATTCCAGTTGACACCGAGCAGCAAATTTAGAAGTGATTTTCTTTGTGTAATGTTTTGTTTCAGCTGAAATAGCTCTATTTGCAGAGAATGCAATAGTCTGTCAATGATTTGCTACGATTTTTTCCACGTACTTCATTTTTGCTCCTCATATGTAAAATTTGTGGCAAGACTAGGCAGCCATTGGTCATTTGAAATGCTTTCTTGCAAATGTGCAGGGATATATTATCAAAATGACTATATATCATCCAAGAACTAGCAATCTGAATGTTTTAATAGATAAAACATCAAGAAAACATTCAGTAAAAACATATTATAAAACATGAAAGAGATGTTTTAATAGATGCTATAGATAAGTGATTTACATCTCTACACTCATCCATTCGGCATCGGAGAGTGAAATTAGAGTTCTCTGAAAACAGCTGAGTCAATAAACAAGTTTGGAGGAATTTCTAACAAACTCAAGAAATATCCTTCTCTATTCCCTGCTATTGCATTGGCAATCATAAATCTCGAACATAACTGACCTACTTTTTGGTTCACCTTCTCTTTAATTACCAAGTCCCTTTTTGAATGTTGGAAATACATGTAGATGATTGGCGCATTCATTAAATATCTGAATCACTACAGAATTCAACCATTGACTTTGAATGACAGTTCCGTCTCTGAAGCCGGACGAAATGGTTCACCTCATCGAGCTCGAGGACAGGTCTGCGCAAGGCTGTCTGAGGAAGATTACAACGGTTCCAAGACTGAATAGACTGTCAGAGGATTCCTTCAACATTCGATCTCCGTTGAGTGGAAATGGTGGTGAGTTACATGATATCGGCCAGACGGAGAATTTAAAAGTGAGAGTTAATGTGTTTCATTGCAAATTTCAGAAACAAGTATGGATGTATTGAACCTTTTGCAAATGCCTTCTTTTTACGTTGGTCTTTCTCACATTGACTATCTTCCCAAGTGACTAACATGACAAATAAAATATTGTATTTTGAAAAAATGTATGCTCATTTGAACTAATCTTTCGTATTGTTCTAATTGACATTTTGTGTGAACATCTTGATGTTAATGCTGCAATTCTATCCAGCTAGTGTCCAGCATTTAAATATGGCCTGGGTGGACAACACAGCTAAAGAACAACAAACCGAAAAGCCCACGTTTGAATCAGAATATAGAAAAAAGCCTCCTGTTCTTGAGTGAAACTTCTCATGAAAAATTTAATGAATTGAGTTGTCTAAAATCGACTATTTTCCTGTATCTACAGCTGTAAATTTGCATAAAAGATGTTGGGGATGTCACTTTCATGTGTAAACAAACATAAACTCATTCAAGTTCCAGAACCGACTTTGAAATCCTTGGGTTACTTCCAAAATCGCCAGCTTTGTTGGTGATAGGAATTGTAGTTGTCGATTTGGACGCTTATTACAGATGACATTTCCGTTCTATTTGATTATTCTGCTCAATAAAACGCAACAATTTTCACAGCAGTTCCTCAGACCATTTAAAAGTGTAACGAATATATGTCGTAGATAATGCGCACTTGTTGAGCAGTGAATGTTACAAATGTTTCTGACGCGGCATTGCTCAGTCACCACTAGAGCAATCGTTTTGATATGATTGACAGATTAATAGCGGATGATTATCACTTGTGACTTGAGGCAGCCGTCTTCGCATGTATCCATGCGTAGAGAGCGTTGGGAAATTCAAATGTGAATAGATTGATGCCACGTATAAGTACAAAATGAAAATAATTCGCCAAAGTTTTGAATTTTAAGGAACTCTGCAGACAAAATCCATTTTTTTCATTAATTCCCGCAGAATTGCAGACTATCAGTAGCTCGTGGCCGATAATATTCCTCTTAAAGATAATGAAGACGTCATGACAACCGATGTTATTGTTGCCGATAAACAAACATACTATCCTGATTACAAAATGATATTCACAGAATTAAATGTAGGTGCAACACGTTTTATTTAAACGAAGACGTGAATTTAGCAGATGATTGTGAATAGAGATAGACAATTCTTATTCATTCTTCTGTTAGACTTCTTACTTCAATTGTATTCCGACACTTATAGACGGTATCCATGTCACTTGCATGTTATGATGCATTTCAGTGATTCTTGCTGACTACTTTGGTCTCTAGCGTACCATTTCATCTCGTCATCTCAGCGCTAATCATAATGTACTATGAATCTTTTCAAAGTAAAAGTCTCATTGTTCAGTATATATTTCAGTTGACAGATTCCTCTCCAATAACTGCTCGTTGACGGCAATTTCAACTGGTCGGTCAGGCACCGATCAATAGGTAAATGTTGCTAGATCTTCAGAAGAATACAATTATTGAAATCGTGATGTATAACAAATTCTGTGAATATCATTTTGTGATCAGGACAGCCTGTCTGTTTATCGGCGACAACAGCATCAGTTGTCATGACGCTTTCATTATCTTTAAGAGGAATTCGAGCAAGCTACCGGCCACGAGTTTTCTGCCTACTCTGAAAAAGGTGCAATCAAAATGATAAAAATGACAAATCTCATTTCAAGTGCACCAAACTCGCAAGAACCTGGATCTGCATGAATAAATAGGACTTTGCGATGTTTGACTCTCCGTAACTTGCAAGACGACTGGAATTATAGCTAAAGAATTGTCGCTTTACTGATGTTGGGTGACAATCTTCTAATCAAAAATAATAAGAGGCTCGTGCGGAGAAGGAAGAAAGCGTCAGTAGCTCTCGCACTATTGCATGCCTCACATCGTCGATCGATTGGTTTGTTCGGAGATATTGTCTGCGACATTATCATTCTGTGTTTACATAAATCCTCAGAGAAAGATCGAATTTTTGTGCACAAAACTAACAGGACAAAGTAAAAGAGTCAGATATCTTTACATATTCTCTTGATATTTGACACATAAATCAATACCATCTTGATTGAAATGTCTTTGGACGACTGGCGTGATATTGCTGTTTCACAAAGGCGCTGAAGTTCGCCCATTAAATAAACGAAATAGGGACTCTTTAGCTTATGGAAAATAATGGCCTCAAAAAAACTGAATGATTAGAAAATAACAACAAAAACAACACCATTAAACTAGAAATACAAATAAGATTACTTTCATACCAACTACTGCAAAAAGCAACTATTAAAACAGAGAAAATTCGATAAATGACACGAGCTACTGAGCATAATGCCACACGCACACACGCTAAACAATTTGAATATTTTTATATATAAATTGTGTACTGTCATTTACAAATAAAAAGCCGCCCAACGAAAACATTGTCTTGTATCCAAAACTAACGTCAAAATACCATGAGTTTTTAAAACTTGCTGGCGCGTGCTGTAATTGTCAAAAATGTTTTTTAAGTGCTTGAAAATTGATGGATGAGAATCGAATAAAATCATTGTTTTGCATTTGCATTGATTTTGTGAATTAGCATCTATTTATGCTGAGGTATGCTTTTAGTAATCCTACATGTTGCAGAATTGTAAAATTTCAGAGAAGAATTCATTCCTATCCTCTGGCCAGTTTTCTAGAAGGAAATATGTGTTTGTGCGTTGGTAGTTCAAGAGATTTGAACCAGCCATCAGGACCATCCGTTTATAACTTATCTAACAGCACGTGACGGCTCAACAACAGACTTCATCTGAAGAAGGAATTGAAAGCAACTTTTGTGCTATTATAAAATCATTTATATCCATTAATAATTCAAGGTTCGCAATTTATTGGAAATTTGTGCAATTATATACTGGGAATTTAGATACGGCTATTCTTAGACCTCATGTTTCAGGTAGTTGCTCATTCTTGAGCTCTTAGATATGTTGGAGGTCTATCATTTTCTTAAGAATGTCAAAGTTTGTTGTCAAGATTCGAGCTGTCTCAAATTTCAGGTTAAAAATAGGATGAACAAGCGTCCGCGCGCGCTGCATTTCAACTTTGTGTTTGAATCACATCAACTTTACAATGTCTGGAGGAATGAATTAAATCCATAGAACTACGAACGAATATAAATGCATTCATAGCAACTGCCATCTATCGTTGCTCTATGGGAGTTGATTTCGCATTAAAGTGAAGCAAAGTTTTGAATATTTTGAAAACATAGCGTAGATTTCTTGACTCTGTTGTTTTCTGAACTTTACGTTTGTCATTCAGACTTTGTGAGTTTGTTCAGAGCTTATTTTGTCTTCCGCTGTAAACGTGACGCCGCTGCGAACAAAAGTGTTAGTAAAAACCTCAAAAGGAAATTGAGTTTAGCGCCAAACAACGATTTAGGCAGAAACTCGCATTGAGCTGCAACCATCGAACAATAGAATGACATTTCGAAAACCGAATCAATCTTTCACAAACGTAGTTTTGATGAATTATTTTGAGTTAAATTATTCTGATCTACATTGTGGACGAAGGGGAGTCCTTTCTAATCCAGCATGCTTAGCGAGAAACTAATGTCCACATAGATTGTTTCTGTGTAATATTTGCAGCCAGGCTTATTCAATTAAAAATGAAAATAATCATGCATTAATATTTCTTAACTCGCTGCACCTCCTCAGCAGCAATGCAGACCATCATGATGCATCCTGCATTTCCGATTATGCAATAGTTTATCCAATTAATAGTTTATTAATATCCAATTAATAGTTATATTATCCAATTAATAGTTTGCTCTTAAACTGAGATACTAGACTTCTCATTGCAGAAACTCTAAATAATCACATCTCATTACAGTAATTCAAGAGTGACTCGGTACTAGAACACATACAAAAATACTACTAAGCCGTGGACACATCTCGCTGTGATGCTCAGAACGAGGAAGGATGACTTCCAATGACTTATATTATTGTATCTTATATTTTACCGCAAAGCACCTTTTCGATCGTATCCCGCATTCCAATTCCTGAAATTTCTAGGTTTTTCTATTTTCATGAAATGTCACTGTCATTGTCAATATTCCGTAAAATTCACAGCATTCGTCATCTGCTTCGCGACTTTGATTGAATGGTGTTATTCCCACAAAGGATTTTCGCGCGATATTACCTCACCATTCTTTTGTAAAATAGCACATTCACCAACTTGCTGTCTAAGAAAACTACTTCAAACTTTTGCTATCATGCAAGTCTGGTCAATCGTCTCCTTTTTACCGATACATTCGCGCAAACGGCAGAATAGCTATCGCATTAATAAATATAAATAGTTATACTAATTATATAAACTAATCTATCTTCGGCACTAACTAATACAGGCAATTATCTTTTACATAATTCACCAGTCGACTGAAGATCATTTCAGGTATTTTTCTAAATCAAGTTAAGCAAGCTCCCCAATGTTTGTCGAATTTGTAATTTTTAAGTCAAAGTAAAATACACGTCAGACAGGTCATCGATATCCTGCGCCTTCTATCGGTCGATGGTAACGGTCAAGATGCAACAGTGTGACGTTTTTCCTCAAGGATGTGAGTTATCCTATATTAATTAAGAAGTGTGTTGATTGTATGCGTGATTGTTGTGTAACTGTGAAGAGTGATTGAAGTCTGGAAGGTCATGTTTCCTGTTGATCGCAGGTTTCAGATGTGTTGTTGCTTTTGCTTCTGCTATTGTTGTGTTTCGTGCTTCATTCTGCCGAACAGAAGTCAACCTTGGGTCATCTTTTCCGGCGGTGTTCTTCATCCAGGGTTTCAACACATAGAATGTTAAAGGAAAAGGATCGTCATCTGGTCATTTTGCTGATGAGTCATGTAATAAGTGACGCTGTGTAAGGTCGGATACACGCAGAATAAGCCATAATAGGAGCCATCGCTCGCAAGTCGCTTCACGATCCTCCAGTCATTTTGACAATATTTTTCTTGACAGGCAATACAGGCAGGCAGAAGAAGAAAGTATATGATATTTTTCTGATGTAAATAGAAATTATCAAATATTGAGTTGCATCCTCATTTGAAAAATGGAAACAGACCTGAATAGCGGCCACTTCATCCAATATCAGGAATCATCAGCAGGCCTAGTTCACATCTCTCAACATCGACACAACCCCTTTTAAAGCAAAAACCATGCCCGGGTAAATTTGAGATTTGTAATTACCAAGTTAGAAAAATTTCAACGGGTATTCATTAAATATCCCTTTAACCACAATACTGGCAAATCGCCGAAGTTAGTGCGCGAAATACAATGTAAATAGAATAATTAAATGTTGAGTTGCAGCCTTAGTTGAAAAATGGGAACAGACCTGAATAGCTGCTATTTCATCCAATATCAGGGATCATCAACATCATCCCAGTTCACATCTCTCAACATACTTCTAAAAAGCAGCATATATTAATTATTGAAGGCGCATTGAATTAATCGATTTGCGAGTAGTGTGTTTAAAGTGATATTCAATGATTGCCTGTCGCTAACTCGAACTCAAGGCCAGCCTGGCCTTGATAAAGCGTCAGGATGGGAAACGTCGGCCACCTTGTATTTTCATTTACTTCATTATAATTTTCGGCCTAACAACAATCGGGAGAGTTTTGTGCCTACACACTCGTAGTGTATATTTTTTGAATAATGGTCCTACCGCCCAAAGCCATCAATTACAGTCCACTGTATTATTTAGTTTTCTTCATGGTTATATTTTCTGCGTCCGCTGACCTCGTTGACCATTGTGAACGAATAACAGTCTTTTTAAGGACTTCTGAATAATTTTATGCAATCATTGTGTGCATATGAGTGGATATAACAGGTAGGACTATAATAATGTGACTTTCATAAATATGTTGCATCAGCGGAATTTCTATAATTCATCGGGATTATAATGCTGAATATAACTAATGGAAAGTTAACAACGCTGTCCTATTTTCGTCAAAAGATATTAACTAATTTAGAATTCCCAAAAGCTTTACTCGAAAGAGAACAACAGTTGCGGTGATTGATGGATTGCATTGAGTAAACATGCTCCAATAACCGCAAATAATGATGTTTCACGAAAAATGCACGTTGCACGAAGATGAATTGTCTCTCATTCATTTTCTGAGAGTGATTAAGTCCGTGGTTTTGACATGAAACAACGATGAAGTCAGAGACAGAAAAGACAGTCCAGAAATGTGCCACGAAAATCCAGTGGACAATGAATGAGATGCACGTACACATTCCAGCGTCTGTGAGCTGACTTTTCTGGTGTGTTCAAGACATGGATTAGAGGAAAATGCTCGTGAAGGTGTTTCGTTGTTGATGAAAAAAGCAGATCACTTTGAAGAAGAACTGCTCCTTAGTGGGACCAGGTACCTGACAATTTACTTATACTTGTGTAATACTGCATGTGAAGCTGAGTGTCGACGCGGAAGTCGCAAATCAGTCGTTGATGATTATATTCATAAAACTCCGACACTCGATAGTAATGATGGACTGGAACAGCCATGGACATTGAAAACAATAGACAGTCGTCGACATTTGCTGTGATGACAACGGCATCTATGCGATCGTGGCTTTCATGGACCATAGCTTCCTTTTTAGATGTTATGCGGTCAACTTCGCAATTTCAATATTATCTATTCTCATAGAAACTCAAAATAATGCAGAATGGTCAGTAGTGCGTATAGGGGATTATTGAACCATTTTAATAAGAAAAACAGCATAATATACCAATTATTATCCAAAGTTAGCCGACGACAGTTGATATTTCAATTAAAAATTGGACTGGAGGGCTTAAGGATTGAAATTCAGTAGCTTCCATGGTTGAGCGATTTCTTGTGTCCAACATTCCTCATATTTAGCCTACATCATAGCATTTAAAATTCAAAAATACATTCTCTTCAATTTCTCGATATCTATGCCGACGATTTTTCTCGTTTTTACGTAGAAGTATTTGTAACTGATACTCTGATAGTACAATCATAATTTGCAAATGGTTCTGTTGAGCAATTTTTTTCGTTTCGACTAAAAGTTTCCTCAGGCCCACCGTGTCCAGTGGTTGACAATTGGAAGGTACCGGCGGCTTATCTGTGAACATCGTAAGGATTCACGGTAATCACTTCTCTTTATGTATAAAAGCATTTTTGACAAAATAACTTACAATAAATCGACCTATGGAAAGAATCTACAGCTGTTGCTTGTTTCAGTGATTCTTCTGTAGATCTAGCAACATTGACCTATCGATGCTTAAATGACCGGCTGAAATGACCATCACCAAACAGCTGTTGTCCATTCTCTTATCACTAATTTGGACAAAGTGATTATTATTGATAGTGCAAATGTGATCATATTCTTCACTTGTTTATACTGCTCATCTGAAAATCCATTGACATTGCAGATGACTGACATAAGTTCACTTTGCGATGACTTTTGTTTTTAATTTCAAAGTAAAAGAAACAGCTTGAGAAGACAATAGCTTGACAAGTTCTCATGATGTACTTAAAGTTTTTATGTCGTATTACATAACATGTCGTTTACATAACATGATATCGATTGACATTATATGTTATTACATGCTATTCTTGATTATCATATCAGGAATAAACATCAAAGAAATATTGCAGGAAAAGCTCCCACACATACAACTTGTCAGATTCCTTGCAGAAAGGTACTTTCAACAACATACAACATGCAAAATTGGTTTGCCCAACTTACATACAGTCCGTTTCCTAAATCGTTGCACAAACCGAAAAGCTCTTTCATCTCTTGCTTATTCTCATCAAATTTAACCGTAAGCTGCTTAAGCTCATGTAATTGATTACTTAACTTTTTCACTTGGTCAGCCGAGACCACAGAATTATGTGGCCGAGACACTTGCTTGGTTTAGGAGACAGTGTTGTGTACCTAATTAAATGAAGTAATTAGTGATTAAAAAAATGATTCATGATCATATCATGGCTGATGTCATTGATGTCATGTTATAACTGCCTCCATTTCCTGTCATCATTGAATGAATTGCTAAAAGTCTTGTCGATTCACTTATCGGGCTTAGCAACTACGACGTGAAGAGATTCCTATTGTTTATGAACAGGTGGCGAGTCTCAGTCTGACGACAAGCCTTTGTGTGCGCGCAGATCAAGGATTCGAAATCCTGACCTCCACCGAGGAAAATGATGACTCACCCGATGGCTGAGTGTGGGAACAATACGAATTTGAAGTTCGCCAGTGAACGGATGGGCAGATCGTATTAAACATACATATTCTTGGAACTGATAACACCAGCATTCTTTTAAACCCAAACTCGAAAGCGCCAGCCAGCGTTAATACAGCAAAAGTTATTGCGTTGTGTACAGTCGACCGTTAAAAACATTTTTAAATCAAACAAACGTGTTAATTGAGTAAGACTGTACCAAATGTTGCCGGAATTCGAAAAAAATCATCTGAAAGCTTAACATGAGCCTGATTGAATAGCGATAATCTTAATTTTCTGTTTTGCGTAGTTTAGTCAGTAGGCAAGGGTGAATGAATTGACCAAAAATTCATACTTTTCTGTCTGCTGACCACAACTGACAAGACACAACCTAATCGCTCTGCCAAATCAAATTGCTAATCACATCCTTTCACATGGCATAAAGTTAATTGAAATTGAGCATCTTCATTAATGAAAAAATCATGTCAGATTTTTTTAGCAGTATTTTTTCGGTAAAACTTATTTGTACTGTATCTTTTTGTACATTCAACGGATCTTAAAACCTTTGTATCATGATCAAGCTGAGTGATTGTTCACACTGTCTGTCAGTTTTCATTAAAAGATTCTGTCGTCTTCATGCTAAATCCTGCATCAAAGAAAACGCTCAATTTTCTTTCAGAAGGCCTACTGACCACAACTGACCACTTAAGAAAGTAAAATGTTGCCCAAATAATCAATGGAACATCTATGGTTGCATATGGTATATCGTTTATTAAAATTGAACCAGGACTTCAACACGAAAATTGCATTTGAAAATAGGTTAACCTTTTGTGCAACTATTTATGAAACGGTCTGTAGCTGTACCTGTAAGAACCAGTCAAATTAGTCAATCAATATTAAAAGGAGAATTTCAAGACTTCGGAAGCACGATTGTAGAAAACATTCATTTTCGGATAGAGGTGAAGTTTAATCGATAATTTGCACATTGATAGGAACATTTCTTACTCGTCCCTGCCTCACCCAAGACGTGTGGTCATTCTACAGATTGTTTCATAAAAAATGGATCACCCTTAAACATCGCCTTAACTTCAACTTTGTCTAACTCCGCCAAACTTGAACGAATTTCTCTGAAATTTGGAAGATATGTCAGTTGTGCTTACTAACATCATTGTTGGAAATTTCAAGCATGAATATTGAGTTGTTTTCCTGTTATAGATAAAAAAGTAGTAGATAATTTGATCTTCATTTAGCAATGTTACACAAAATCATACCTCACTTTTATAAAATTACATTTGTTTCCTTTGTTATGTAATATGTTGTTCTACAAGCCGAAAGCTATCAAGCAAAACATGAATAAAAAAAATCGGTCAATCAGAGCCAGTATAGCACCATTATTCATCAACAATGATGTAACTGCTATATGTGATTAACTGGACTTCGTGTTCCATAGCTTCCTGACTTCGTTGCGGTGGTGTTGGCAGCACTCCTGATTGCTTTCAGCTAGAAATCTATCTCTTACCGGTTGAAAACAATACAAAGCACAAATGAACAATAACGAGATCGCATTCACAAAAGGCAAAGTGTCAGCCTTGCTAGAACTAGGGTTTTCTTTGCGAGCTACAAGCAAGCGACTAAATGTCCCTTACACAAATGTGCATCGATGGCATAATGATGATTTTCGACTCTGTCGTAAAGAGGGCTCTGGCCATCCACGCAAAACATCCAAACGTAGAGACCGCCTAATTTTGAGATTTGCTAAAGTTGATCCAAGTCTCTCGTTAACTGAGATGGTTGCACTAGACTCGTCTCTATTTGTAAGTCCACTATTCGTAGAAGACTTATTGAGTCGAATTTCAATAGCTGTAAGAGGCCCTCTCAGATCGAATTATCAGATCAGCATACAAAAAGACGTCTCAGATGGGCAATGAGTCATTGTCACTGGCAAAATCAATGGGATCGGGTTGTCTGGTCTGATGAGGCATCAGTCCGTCTGAAGAATAGTGATGGTCGATTGAGATTATGGATAAAATCTGATCAGGAAATTCCGAGACATTTACATCGTCCCCAGGTACAAGGTAGTACGACTCTACTGATTTGGGCTGGCATTTGGACCAATGGCCGCTCTGAACTTCACATACAGCAAGGAACCATGAATTCTGAAAATCTGAACGCTATGTGAATGTTTTACGAATGAACATTGGCCAAATAACAGATCAACTTGGTGATCCATCGACTTGGTTATTTATGGATGATAATGCTACGTGTCACAGGAGTAGTAGAGTCAACTTATGCAAGTCTCAATTAGGGTTTAGGACATTATCTTGGCCAGCTCGTTCTCCTGATCTGAATCCCATAGAAAATGTATGGAGTATTCTAAAACGTAACGTTCGTCGTTCACTGTTACCTACAGATGGCGTATCACAACTTACGTCACTGTTAAAAAGAGAGTGGAGAAAGTTAGATCAGTCAAAAATCAACGATATCATCGAATCAATGCCTAGACGAATTGGTGATGTCATTGACAATAAGGGTAGGGCCACAAAATATTAGCTTCTTCAGAACCGTTACTGTATCATAGCTAATCAGATTATATAAGGACATTTAAATATACAGCTCCTGCCATTGATATCCGGACAAAACTAAAATTTTGGCATTTTCTACCTTTTGTTTGAAATAAAGCTGTATACGAAAAATTTGGTCACTTTAGAAGACATTATTTGCATTAATGTTTAACAAACACTTGTTAGCAATGTGGTAAACGCATAATGCCTACCTTGGCATAGATATCTCACCAAAAACCGATATGTACCACAATTAAGGTCTACTAGTTATTGCTTGCTAAAATGATGATACACGCTTTTTCTCATCCTGAGTTTCACTGCAGCGATGTTCGAACATCGCACCAAGAAGGCACAAGGTCGAAGATCCGTGCATATTTCTTTTATAATCTGTATTTTAAACGTGATCAACAAAGACGTACGGAGCCACCAATAAATTTGGTTCTTCATATCAACAATGACTGTGCTCCTGAAAAACCTGATCAACCAAATTAACTCATTAATTAAAGTAAAAGAAAAACAGTAGCTAAATTATGCCATAATAATGAACAAACCATAGAACAATCAATAATACGCATACAGGATTGATATAGATCAGCTAACTTACTCTACATTTCAATAATATGACGATTTCTCTGAAAAATCGTTTTTGTCCGGATGTCAATGGCGGGAGCTGTATTAGGGACATGAAATAACATGAAAAATGCTTTCTGTATCATACTTATGTTTTATTTAGTCAAATTTTAGGATGATCCACTTTTTATGAAACGGACTGGTAAGCTAGGGGTTGGGCAGCCTTAACACACTCATCAGAATAGGGTTAGTTGCCTCTAACGAGAGCAGTGGTACCTTCGAGGCGGACAGACTCGAACCCTAGACATTCAGCACTTCCGTACCGAATCGTGGTCCTTAACCAACGAGCTATCCTGTCACCTATAGCATCGGTGCAAAAGAAACCGGTGGGATCCCTTCCTTCAGACTAAATAGAAATTCACTTTTGTGTACTTTAAAATAATGATCATGTAACTTCATCAATTCACAAGAAGCTTCTATAGATGATTAACTGGATTATTTTCGCAGCACATTCCCACAATGCAGCTAGAAATTGAAGTAAGAGTGCTGAAAATTGAAGCGCATTCCCTACTGCATTCAAACGGTAGTTCTCAAAGTGACACAAGTACAGCATCGATAGAAAGAGAAATATCCTTTTCTTAAAGAGATTCCTTGACAAGGACTTTGAAGCGCACTATCTTTCTTTCAAACAATTCCTGAATGCATGTACTCCTCGTTGCTGTGAAGCTGATGTAATGGAAATTAGTGACATGTGTGGATCGGTTATCTTGCATGTAGCAGAAGGTCAAGCAATATTATTGTAGATATTGACGTGACAATCTAGATCGGAGATCAAGCAAAATCGGCCATGCATCTTTCTGAATGATAATATTATACAATAGACGCATGTCTGAGGGATGGCTGCTATGTTGCGTAAATATGCGAAATGCCGGGTTTACCAGTGACAACTTTGAGGTGGTTCCGCATGAAATGGGGATAAAAATATATGAAAGGGGATGATTAGATGGTGAGTTCTTATCGTGAGAGACATGAAGTGGGTCAAGTGGACAAGCAAGCCTCATTTTATACACTGGGGCCGCATGTTCTTGTAGAAATGTACATGAAATGCGGGATATCTATTTTATCGCTGCGGTATTATTACCGGGCTTTCTCCATACACGCATGGGTCGGTCTGAGCTTGAAAATTCTGGCATATTTGCAAGTCTGTTGCCATATGAGCTCACCGATTGCCGCTATCTGAAACTTAGACGTTTCTTTGAATTGTCACTGCAATCTTGTTGGAGTTAATCACATGAATCAATGCCATTCGTTGTTTTACAGTCTACGAACTGAAAATGATAAAACTGGAATTACTGTTACAACTTCATTATCTCGGGAATTTATTACAATCGCTAACTGTTCAAATCCTTTAACGATTGATATAAATTCCATCGTAAACGGAGATCTAAAACAAGTCGGATCTGCTTGTGATTCAATCTCGATCTCGAACGCAGCATATGCTTAAGTAATAAACCTCATACCTTGAAATATGAATGCGTGACGTGATGGCTCATTTAAAGTGTCATTTTATGAACGACGAATCTATTTTACTCTGTCATTTCAGACCAGATGCAAAGCTGGAGAGCAGATTTCTGACTGAAAGTCGTTTCGTATCCAATCCATTAAGTGATCAATAAAACATGTAGAAACGCACGGATGGGCTTCAGCGTACAATCTTCAGTACTATCAGCAATCTTGTTATTAAGACATTGTTATTAAGACATTAAGACATTGGTGTTACACTCGTCTGTTGGTGGACTTGTCAATGGAATTCAAAACTGCTGCGATTCTATTTTTCAGCTGATAGTTCTCTCTATCAGGATTAGACGCTACATATGCAATAGCTCACAACTTTCACACTAGTGCTAGCACTTAGACTTGTCTAGCTTGTGACCGGCCTGTGTTTGTATAGGACGGAATCTTTTGTCTCATTCTATTCCTGTTGTTCCAGTTAGTTACTTACTTTTATGCGGCTCCATCACTGCTGAGGCTTCGCCGCCGCTGCAGCACCATTCACGCGCACCCTCCACCTCTCTCGGTTTCTTGTCGTATGTACGTTGTTTGCCAACGTCTTACCGGTCCATCTTGTGATGTTGTCACAGTACTGGAACCTTGGTCTGCCTTTCCGCGTCTTCCAGGCATTTTTGCGATGATGCACTCTGCACCAGCCAACACATAATGGCCGAAGAACTTAAGGTTTCTTTTGGGGACTTAGGCTCTTAGTTCTCGAGTGATATTTAGCTCCGATAGGATGCTCTCGGTTTTTATTCTGTCCTTCCAGCTAATGCGAAGCATTCAGCGGTAGAATCACATTTCCGCTGCGTTGATTCTTTTCTTGTCCTCCCTCTTTATCGTCCAGCCTTTTGCTCCGCATGCCAAAACTGACCAAACCAGGGCTTTCATGAGATCTGTTTTTATTGATCTTTGTATCGCTCTGTCTCTCCAGACATTATCCAGATTCAACATAGTGATTTTGGCTATTGCCATCTTCGCTCTGATGTTCATGCTCCGTGTTCCGCTTTAACGGATCCCAAGTACTTGAACTGCTTTGCTCTTTCGATTTCTTCACCGTCAATGCTAATGGCTTCTTCCGTGTCTTGTCCAATCTCCACAAGCTTCGTTTTCTTTGTATTCAGCTTCAGGAATCTGGATTTTCCTGTTTCGTCAACGTTGTTGAATGTTGATGATCGTAGTGATCTCACTCATCGTCCGTCCACATTGCTCTGTATCGTCCGCGTATCTAAGGTTCGAACTTACTCCATACCCACGACAACACCCGCTTCTTCCAGTTCAACCTCTCGCATCACTGCCACTGTATACACGCTGAAGAGGTTTTGGTGACAGGATGCTTCCTAGACGCACCCCCTTTGAATGTCACAGGTTTCAGAGCGGCTGCTATTCCAGCGCACAACGGCCACCTGTCTTTAATACAGTGCTTGTATGAGTGTCATCAGGTGCTTTGGGAAACCAATTTCGAAGAGATTCTTAGACAATTACTTGTGGCTCACCGTGTCAAAAGCTTTGTTGTAGTCGATCAATATTTTGAATGCCTCTTCCTTAATATACAGTGTCTTCTCTCTATAATATTCTGCAGACAGCATAACACATATTGTGTGCTATGTCCTTCCCGGAAACCAGCCTACTCGTTTTTTTTATCCGCTGGAGTATCATATGTAGCATGCCCTTACTGACGTGATTGATCAAGGCGGGCCACCTATAGTCCTTCCAGACTTTCACGAACAGCTTGTGTAGTGAATTGCGTGCCAGTGAGACAGCCTCTCTGATGAGCTGTGCGGGTATGCCGTCTAACCCTGGGGCATTTTTGCCCTGGGGCCAAATGCTCTATGGCGTGCATTGCTTCCTCTAGTGGCTCTTGGGGAATTGGTGCTTGGACTTGCAATGGCTCTTCTTCATCCGGTCTAGTATACAGCTCATCGATGTACTCCCTCCATCTATTCAAGACATCATCCTGTTCCGTAATCGTGTTGCTATCCTAGCGGTTAACTGAGGACTGCTGTCGCAGTGGTGCCTTTCAGCTGATTGTCTTCACCTTTTGAAAAACCTCGCGTTGCTTCCATTTCGTTGCACATCTGTTAACCTTCACATATTTCTGACCTAGCTCGTGGTTTTCCGAATAGGCGCTGTACCTCAGCTTTCAGCCGCCGGTACTCGTTCGGATTGCCTTTCGACGCCCACTTCCTAGCAGAAAGTTCAATGGCCTCATTGCTGATCCATGCTTGATTTCTGCCACGGGATCGCCTCCCTAACACACTCTCTGCCGCATGATGCCATCTTTCCTTCCTCCACATCTCTTCCAGATCCGCCTCCTCCGACCATTCCCCAACAAGCTCGTTGAGCATCTGTTCCGTCGCGTTGCAGTACTCCTGGCGGGTACTTTCGCTCTCCAGTCGATTTGTGTTGTATCTGATGGCATTTCATTTCTTACGCCTTAACTTGCATGCTTTAATCCGGAGCTTTGCCATTACCAGACAGTGATCAGTATCTACTTCTGCGCCTGGTCTTGACTTGGCATCCAAAACACTGGACTGGTCTTCGTTTTGGATGTTAGAACCACGTGTTGGTCACAATCATGTCGTTATACTGACATAAATGCGTCAATTCGTTCGTTTCTTTCACCTAAACAGTAGCTTCCAACAATATGCCTCTCCTTATCCTCTCTCCATCCTCTCCTTCGACTATCTTCGCATTTAAATCGCCCATGACCATGAGAACCTCGCGGGGAGGGATCCTATCTATGATCAACTGGAGTTGCTCCAAGAAATCATAAATCTCTTCTTCGGAACTGCTGGATGTACTCGTAGTTGTATACATCTGGGCAATAGTTGTTGGTGCTGGTGTAGTGTTCATTTTAGTGTTATCAACCGACTGGATATAGTGTCGCAACCGATTATGCTGCTCTTCAACTTCTGTCGAGCAATAAAACGCACTCCGTTCCTTCCGTGGGTGCCTTTACGGCTGATGACCATGTAGCTATCGTAGTTGGAGTCTTCCCATCTGGTCTCCGCCAGCCCAGTCACAAAAAGTCATGGTGCTCCAGCTCTTTCAAAAGAAGCTCCTGCTTTTCCAATCTCCTCATGGTTCAGACGTGCGAAGTACTGATCCTCACAATGTGTCTCTTTTCTCTTGGAGCTTCATGTAGGTTCCTTTGCCGCACCCGGTGAGCGCTGTCATCGGCAATCAACCTTCCAACTTCTGTTGGGTTTGAGCTGGTCGCGTCATTACCACCGTTCTCAGATACAGTTGAGGGACCCTCCCCAGTCATTCTTTTGCCAGCCCCACCCCTGGGGTCCTATAGGTGGTGCTGACATGTCTTCTTCGTGAATTTCTTCGTACTGCATTGGTTTACGGAAAATAGAAAAGTGACAGTCGAGTTGCCATTACCAATGGATACCAGGAGTGTTCCGATAGCATTCCCTCCATCTGGGTACCACTACCCTCTCAGGCTGCCCGGGTTGGCCAGATTAATTCACCGCCACCCAGCACTCGGCGTTCTTCTAATAAGATTAGTTGAAAACAGGGTCACCCCGTGCAGGTTTCCCTGTACCAACTCCAGTTAGTTAGTTACATCCTTATTAGTTGTTCCAGTTGCAACTAATAGTGAAACTGGGATATACTTACCTGTGTTCGGTTGAGTCTAGAGTGCACAATTGAGTCTAGAGTGCTCTATTGAGTCTAGTCCTATCCCAGCCATTACATGCAATGGTGCAATGGTAGCAAGCAATAGTAGAGACTGATTTACAGAGGATATTCTTCTCTATGTGGCTTGTGCTATTGGACAAGCGCACGCATTACAGAAGTAGTCTGCATCAGAGAACGCACGAACGTCTACAGTCAGTTGGATAACTGCTTTGATTCAGATTTTGATATTTACTCTTTAGCTGTTCTTCATAATGATTGTTGTCAACAAATTCGCTCCTTTGCAAGAAAAGTCTCGACTTCTACGTCCATCGAGCAAATGGTTTGCAGCTGAATTGAATGATCTAAAGCAGAAAGTTCGTAGAGGAGAGAGATGGTATCGTAAAGACAAAATGAAGTCATCCTAACGATTACAAAAACGTTATGAAGAATTCAAAAAGTTGTCGAGTCTGTATCGAACTGAGCTTATAGAAGCCAAAAAATCGGCAGTACAGCGAACAGTTCAAACAGGCGGGTGGCAACGAGCAGAGAAGTTTTAGATTGCTTGATCAAATAGTGGGAGAACCTGAACAAACGTCACCCTGTTGCTCTCCGAATGAAATGGTAAATTTCTTTGATGAAAAGATAAAGAAGATCAATCATTAAGAGAGAAGAAATGAAATCACATGAATTACCTGTACATAATGTTCAAAATACTAAATTTGTTGGGTACTCCATCACTGATTCTCAAAGTGTCACTGTCCAAGAAATAAGAAAACTAGTTATGAACTCTCCAAGTAAGGAGTATGATCTGGATCCATGTCCTACGTGGTTAATAAAAAGTGCATAAAAACTCATGCTCCAATGATAACAAAAATAGTCAACAAATCGTTATCCAGTGGAATGCTCCCCGATATATGGAAGACTGCTGTTGTCCGACCTTTGTTAAAAAAGACATGTCTTGACCTATGTCCGCAGAACTTTCGACCGGTCAGCAATTTCTTTTTTCCTTCCAAGTTGACTGAAAGAATATTAATGAAACAAATTTTGTCATTTTGCGATCCCGCTGAATCTTTACCGGAACTAAATTCTGCTTACAAGCGTTTTCATAGTACGGAAACGACACTTCTGAAAGTTCAGTCTGATCTACTGCGAAATATGGATGATATAAAGCTAAGTCCTCTCGTTCTTCTTGACAACAGTGCAGCATTTGATGCAACAATATATTCCAAGTTGTTAACAACTCTCTCAATAGTGGGTACAGGTGGAGCATTACTCAATGGTTTCGCTCGTATCTTGAAGGTCGCTATCAAATTGCGAACATTGGTAATCGAGATTCTGACCCTTTTCGAATCTGTGAAGATGTTTCCCATGGATGCTGTCTTGGTCCAATTTTGTTTGTGATGAGCCATGCGCCTTTGTATGGGGTGATTAAAACGTTCTCGGACATTCATGTCCATACCTATGTAGATGATCATCAACTTTATATACCCTGTGCAACCGATGCAATGAGTCAAGCTAATGCATTATGTGTAATGGAAAAGTGCTTAGAGGAAACTCGCTGTTGGATGTTTAACAACAATTTCAAACTAAATGATGATAAGGCTGAAGCCATGATTGTTGGTTCTACAGTTCAACTTGAGAAATCGAAAATTAACTTTGCAAAAGTTGGTGATTTAATAATTATGCCTTCTGAATTTGTAAGGAATTTAGGATTCCAAGTGAATCACACAATAAAAGTCGATACACAAGTTTCTAGCCTTTCAAGAAGATCAATTATAACCTACGAAGACTAAAGCCAATAGCAAGATCTTTGGAACCTGACACATTGAAATCGGGGATACATTCCATCATAACTCCAACATTGGACTGCTGCGATTCACTTCTTTCAAATGCACCGCAGTACCAACTTAAGAAATTGAAGATTTTGCAGAATAGAGCGGCCAGATCAATCCTCAGTTGAAAGTCGTAGCTTTATGTAGCGGATCTTCTCCTACATCTTCACTGGTTGCCGGTAAGAAGCTAGGATAATGTATAAAATTTGTCTAATTATTCACAGATGCTTGATGGGATCAGCACCAGGTTATCTGCGAAGTGAAATTCAACTTCATGAACCACACACAGCGAACTTGAGAAGTTATGTGCATAACAGCAGTTCTCTTGAGATCCCGTAGACCACCAACATCATTCACGATCGCACATTTTCATTTGCTGCTGCAGCTTGCAGGAATGAACTGCCCGCTGACATTCGCTCCCTCTCCAATGCCATTCATTCAAAAAATATTATAAAAAGCCATTTGTTTAAGAAGTGTGGAACCCCTTGTAACTTTTTTGTGAAAGCGAGATATAAATACATGAATTATTATTATTATTATTGCAAGTAGGCCTTTCAAGTGAAAAGTGCATCTTTGACTTAATTTTTCTTAGTGATAAATTCGTCAGATGGAACTATCATTTGCACCGCTCGACTCCTCACAATCTAAATTTACTGACTGTGTAATGTGGTGCTGATCGTCTGGTTGATGCGCTCAGTGGTAAATTGATCATCTTGCCCCTTGAGACTAGTTCTAGCCGTGACCACCAGTGCTAAGAAAAGTCACTTCTAGATCCAAGCTTGCAGACAAGGGAATTTATCTCTGTCGTCTGATAGAAGTCAAAAAGAAGGATTCAGTTCCTTTCAAAGCGCTTAGATAAAAGCAAACTGAAGTTTCGTGTCTAGGCTTCCATCGGCCTTCCTGGTATTCCATTACTGAAACTTATTATTTCAGTTCTACCCCTTTTCTCATAATTCGTTGTAGTTGGGTAGTCACTAGACTCCATTAGTCATTGACTAAAATATGCCTGTTAAGCAGTGGCAACTTTATGCCAATTCTTTAAGAGGGTCAAAGACGGTGGAAAGACATAGAAAAGACGTAGCTCTACACGATGATGTGCGGAACACTGGCATCAATAGGATAGCTTTACGCTAAATCCGCAATTCGATGAGATGCATAGGCTTGCGTGCATAGACTAATATACTATATTCACAGTTGTCTGTTAATTGCATTGATTAATCCTGAAACCGTAGTAGGCAGTTGATATTGGTGTGATTTTTTTTCGAACCGTAATTGACAGTAATTATTTTGATTTGTATAATAATACATCATTCACATTTGTATTTGTCATGTCGGAAATGTTCACATTTGCCAGAACAATGACGTATTTGCTCTTGCAATGTCATATTTGGACTTACATGTGTTCACATTTGGGTCTCAAATTTCCAAATCACATTGCCCCGACTAAACTCCCACAAAATACAGCAAGAAGATAAGTTCACGGCATGAATTGAATCGAGCGACACAGATTGCAGAGATAAACTCTGTCATCTTTTCTTTTATTCATTTTGTCCCTATTATGATGTTGAATATGTAGTTATGGCCGAACATATTTATTTATATTAGACGCAAGGATCTCACGTTCAACATCGTTCAAGAATATTTGCATTTACAATGTTCACGATATCAGGCTAGTTGTTTCTTTCTGATATAATATCGTGGGAATCACGATTCTGTAACATCAGGGCTGTTTCACAAATGTTGAGATATATATCAACTCCAATCTTGGACGATAGAATAGGCCTTATAGTCATGAAATATGCTCAATTATTTTCGTTACTATTGTCTGAACGATGGTACACTGTAAACTATACTCCGTTAATAACAGCGAAAGTAGTCGCTAGGTCTCTCAGAATATATCCGTGAATATCTGATAAATATAATAACGCTACAATTAAAATTTGTATGTGAAGCGCTTTAGTTAATTACAGAAAGATAGTAATTAGTAATCATTTCTTGCGAGTCTTTCTGATAGGGCAGTAAACCACAGTTGAAATACGATAAGACAATCTCAGCTTTTACTTTCAAAGATGATTCACTTTTTGGATGCATATGCACCCATTTTAACGTGTGTGTAGGCAGTTAGCTTCTTATTGTTTCATGTTGTCAATGTACAGAGCCCATAAATACATTGCTTTAATGCATGCATGATGCATTTTATGCAAATATTTATCTGCTTTCATTTGTAAGGCTTAGACAGCATACCTGCAGCATGCAAGCTATACATGAGGCTGAGCAAATCTCATCATATGATTCCTATGTGAGGCGAATTTTGTACATAGTAGATAGCTAGAGAATTTAAGTAATTCAGAAAATGTTCATTGTAGATTGCAAAAATAATACTAGCGACTAAAATTGCGTATGCACTACATGGGAGATGACGTATAGAACCAGATAAATAAATCATGACTCAAATACAGAAGCAAGGTTTAGTATAAAAATATCTTTGAAAACAAATTTGCAAAATCGGCTCACAATGTTCATGTTGTAAATATTCTGTCTTACTTGCGGTAAATACTCTAAGTTGTCTGACAATTCTGACAATTCCAAGTTAGAGCAACTTAGTAGAAAAGTAGGTTTATGCTGTGAAAGCCGAATTGAAACTGACAGACAACCATTGTGACCCTCACTCTGTTGTAGTCGATAACAAGGAAAACGCTCATAAACGGTGTCATCACTTAAAGTTATGAGAAGGACTTCTGCCTTGACTAAAGGTGATAAGTGATTACTTGGAAAAGAGAATTCCACCTTCCATCCGGTGAAGAAATTGCAATGAAAGTTTTTATTATCAACAGTATCAGAGCCTGACTGTGAATCATATTGTAATCGAATAATCATCGAATAATTGGATGTATTTGATTGTCGAAATAAAAAACGATTACTGCTGTTTATTAGCAATTAAATGTTGATATTCCCTGGAAATCGTTACCGTTCCACTATGAGATCGACTGTAAAGAATTTGATCAGTGAGAGAGCAGGTCGAAGTGTCTGTACTCAGCACCGTAAATCGCATCCCTCCTTAATTTAAAATGCCTCCTACAACACTTCCTGATTAAATTTGAGGAAGCTTCCTTGTTTGAGGTTTCTACATCATGAAGACTTCCTATAGGCTGAAATCAACTAAACCTTCACTATCCGATGAAACCCGACATTTCAGTGAGTTCATGTGTTGAGAGAGATGATACTCGGACTTGGCGATAGGTTATGAGATTATGATGAGACTGCCAGAAGTCCAAATTTCACTTCTCAATAACAGCAATATGAATGGCAGTATTCTAATTCAAATAGTATACACGAAATAAATTTTAAGAATTGTAATTGCTGAAAAGAGAATCACACCAGTGAGAAGTACTAACTACTAACTAAGCTTAGAGAAAATTTTTGACCTGCAACATTTTCAGGTAACTTCCTATCATGTGTATGTGCTGTTCTAATTCCGATCGGTAATATAAGTGAAACTGTAGGTTGAATGTGGTTGAATGTGTCTGACAGGAATAGGAGCCTGGTAAAACTCGGCATGCACGTCGATTTTAGTGGCAATGGGAAGTACCTACACCATTCTGTGAAAGTCTCATTTTCGGCCATGTTCTTTGCAGAAACTCGCAAAGGCGGTAGGCCCCGTAAGCTCCTTTAAACTCTTGAGCCCCGATCGTCATGTGGACACTTGCGTAAGTGTTCGGCTAGCAGGTGACAACACTGCCCCAACTAACCATGACATGTATTGCACGCTATCGCTATATTGTGTTCCCATTGTTCATTCAGCATCAAGGGAGTTGTAGTTATGATCGGATAACGTGCATTTCAATGTAGCCAATTTGACGTTGAGTCTAAAAGGCTAAAGCACGCCACCGAATAGCTTCCTTGCGGTGGGAGCCTGATTTTCCATAGGAATTGTAACTTCAATTATGAAAATTCTCATAAGAATGCTTCTTACAAGAAGCTCAAGAAGAACTGAACAATATCTTCGTAGTTCTGTAGCACGTTTCATAGATATGTATTTATCCACTACGGGGTCATGCAAAGAGCTTCCACACGGCGACCTTTTTTCACACCAATCTTTGCACCACCACATCACACTCAATGTCGAACTCAAATACGCGAACATCCGACGTTAGTGTCGCACTAACGCACTAACAGCTCTGACCATCCTTTCATATAACGTGGACGGATTCTCTGATGCTAGGTCTGCAATTCTCGCGATCGTCTGCCGCAATCCCTCATGCGATGTTCTCTCTTCAAGAGACTCACAGGGGGCACGACAATACGGCATCTACCGTCGCAGGAATGAAACTTGCAGCCGAAATCCCACACAAGCAATGCGGTATTTGTCAAGGCGAACTTCGTTGTAGAAAGGATCAATATTCAATATTCTTCATTCTGAAGATCAAATATGTGAGGTATTGTATGCCAATACGGCCCTCAAAAGTCTCGCGGAATTATGCATATGATAAGGATTTCGTCACTTTGTTTCAATATAGGAAGATGGATCATGTTTCCATGAGTTTTCGCCTTATTTTGCGAAATTCTGTCCTCCAGAAAACTCCAATATTTCTTTCTAATGTTGCCGATGGTGCGCAGATCTCCATTTTCGTGTCATTTTGTTTTTGGAATGTCGCACCATGTGCATGGATGGTGGCAGCTGTGGCTCATAATCCCAAGAAAGATATTCGCAAGCTTTCGTTAGGTAAAACTTTGACTGTACAGATCTTGCAGAAATCAGACACAGTAGACAAGTTATCCTGTCCAGATATTCCCATATAAAATCTTAAATTTTTCCCATTAAATATCCCATCTTAAATGTTTGTATTCGCACAAAATACTTCCCTATCATTCACACTGTGGATATGGAGATTGCCTACTTTTGCAAGTTTCTCCTGAATGTTTCAACAATTCGTTGTGCGACACTTTATGTGATCCTAGGGAGACTTAATCGGACCTACACATGCTTTAAAATACTTCAGCTCAGATTTTCACTGGTTATATGCATTCTTATAAGCATCATCGAATTTTCCTATTTAGTGCAAGTCCAAGAATACAGACTGTGTCACAACCAAGAAAATTATTTTCTTCGTGTCTCATACTGTGATATCGAGGGGGCACATCCAACTCTTTTAAGCAACAGAGAAAGCTTTCAAGATCCCGACAGTTAGCTCCCAAAGGGAGATTCGTCAAGAACGTGAACTATTACACGAATATCAGACGTGTAAAACTCCGATAATCTCGATGACTGTTTTTGATATATTATCGGAGCGATTTAGATGAGAACTCATTTTTATCGACGCTAAAGTGAGTATAGACACTTTCATCTACTATCCATCCGTGAATTAATTCACATTGAAAAATGAGGATAGTGATACCATCCTTGAGCATTTGGGTCCAGTATAACGTCTTCTAAAAAAGCAACATGATTTCTCCAACATTTTCATCTTGTCAAATTCAATTGGTAGCTCACGGTTCATCCTTGGCAGAACATAGCCGCCTATTGAGTCGATGGTCACTAAAAATCCTGCATCTCATTTCTGCAGATTGCAATGATATTTTAGCCCCCGTAACACAGTTAGTGCTGCTACATTGTTATTAAAGGAAAGCTTCAACTACGACCTCGAACTTAAGGCTTGACCTGAAAAACGGACTATAAATTGAAAATTCAAATGTAAACAAAAATGCGACGATGGCGTGAAATATATTCAGCTAAACATTCTAAGTGAAGCAAGATAATCTCATCTGTGTAGAATATAATCTTATTAAATCTCCCCACATGATAATGTTGCTGTAATAGAACAATATGGAGTCAGAAAGGATTGCATGAAATTCAATAGAGTTCAGGATGAATGATTTTTATCTTTCTTAAGTCTACAAAACGCTGTACAGATTGAATGGAAAGAGATTATGTAACATAGAAATCCTAATTTGCTTTTGTTTTAATTAGTATAAGGATAGAATGGAAACCTGGGGGCGACCGCACAGAAATACTGTTAGACTAACAAATTCCCAACAGTATCACTCACCCATTAAAATGTGCTTGTCATTACCAACTCACTATCTAACACTGCTTCTGTGCGGTCGCCCCTGGAGTTCATGGTCGTTTCAGCAAGATTTAGAAAGCATTCGAGGTCAACGTTGGCATAAAAGAACCAATTTTTTAAACGTGTATGAACAAAAATAATAAGTTAACAACAATAATGACAAGGCACATTCATATTTGTACACAAAACTGCAGTGTGTAATCAATGTGGGGGTAAAGAAGCAAGTGCAATGCAAGAGAAGAAATGAGTTTCTAAAAATGCTCCTTGATTTTTGTAAGTCTTTTTGATTTCTCAAATTTTCCGGCAACTGTTCTTCGCTGAAAGTCCAGCAATCAAGAAAAGCGCCCCTTGTACCGATCGATTTCGAAATGAGCTGATGAAGTATCGGAGCCTCCCTTGATCTCAAAGATGTTTCAAAAGAGATTAATGGAGTTGCGAAAATGAAGTGCATAACCGAACGTCGCAGTTGTGGACTCTGCAGCAGCACACTTCGTATTCAAAGCTGTGATGAACAGGCGGCCAGTGAATGTCGCATTAGCCATGGGCATTCTTTGGAAGACATCGAACCAATCTGGCGCATGCAGTTTGCGCTTTCTGCAGCCGATGTATTGATGGCTTCACGCCATCTTGCAGCCTGTAATAATGTCGTTGTAATAGTCAAGCACAGAATGGATGAATGCACAAACCATCGTGTTGGCGTGTTTTGATTCCTAGCAAATTTCTCAAAAACATTTAAGTATCTAAAGACCTCTAAGTATCTACGTGTAAAAAAACATCTAAGCATCTAAGAATTCAAAAAAGATGTCCAAAGGCTTCCAATGGAAGAAGTTGATGTCAGATCCACAGAGAAATGACAGCGTTTACTCGATGTCGAGTATCGCACACAAACAATTGGATCATCAAACAATATTATCAAAAGCTGCATGTGAGCTATTCAAAATATCAAAAAAAAACGCGATTGGAGGGAAGTGCACGCAACAACGCTTTTGAAACTTTCATTCTAAGTTTCCGTTCAGTAACTGCTGATGATATGATTTGAGGGCCTTGTGTAGTCTATGATGCAGATATGTTGGCAATGGAATCGATCCCCATCTTTGTAAATTCAATGACCTTGAGATTTTGAACCTCTTTTTTATAATGAATGCTTTTAACTGAGAATGGCTGATAATTTTATTATTATGAAACCAATCAGCAAGATGAGACCAGCAATATTAACGGTTTTTATCATTGGGTGTTCCTGCAAATTGAGGGTTCTTGTCATTTAGGCGATGCACTGTATATAGCGTGGCATTATTGTAGAGAGAAATGAGAAGGTCACAAACTTTTGTAAAGTAAACGTTTAAAGTGTACGCAACCTTGAAATCATAGAAATCCTTCTTATCGCTTTTGTTACTTAAGTAGGACTGGAATGGAAGCCAGTTCATTCGTTGATAATGAATTTAATGATATACTCTAGCACTTTTGTTAGATTTTAAGTGATAATGAGACTAATTAGGAGAGCATGCAATAGTTGTAGATTCTTGCCCTTTGGCGGCCATTGTATTGTAATCTGTTTTATCAGAATGATTTTTCAGTTTCAGAGGAATAGTAGTAATCGTGAGTCATGGCAAAGTGCATGCTGACAGGATATTGATGCTTAATAGCGCTGAGACTTTTACAATAACTATTGACTGTTATCAAATTCAGTCACTAAAAGCGGCCATTCTTTGGTACTGCGTACATCAAGATGTGATTAGGGCCTAACAAGACTGGAATCGACCCGTTCGCCAGGACAGTCGACTTAATGTTTCATAGAATCTGCACAAATTCTGAATTGAATTATCTGAGTTCTATTCAAAATAAGTTTCGTCGTTGTAGTGACATGCTTTTTATAATGCCATTAATATGATGGGAATTCTACAAAAGAACCCGGTTATTTGATATTTTTGTGGGTGAGTGTAACAATTTGTCCCGCACTTTACATGGTTTGAGGAACAGTGGTAGCATTTAGTCCTACACTGTAAACTCTAGGGCACGAATTCGCTTGAATTAGGCACGAAATTTGGGCATCAATTCTAACCAACGCAAGGCACGAGTAGGCACGAAGTTCATAGCGCCGAGCTCGTGCCCATTGATTTTTCCTTCGAATTCATTGGATAAACAAATATTTGGTGCCTATTGGTGCCTTGTAGCGCCTACTGGTGCATGGAGGCAATAGAAAGGCAATAACTGGCACGAAATTTCGGCTTTGTGCCTAAATTAGTGCCCTACAGTTTACAGTGTATGTGCAATCTTGAATATTTTCATTTTTCTATAGAGGTTACATGTACATTAATGCTTATCTGAATCATTTCAGTGGCAAATGCAATCTAAATCTTATGGAAACGGTCACTTAAAATGCTGGCCCCTTGACTGTTAGCAAATTATACGATTATGTCACATGTGCATTCTTGGGCAACCTGTTGAGGAAAGAGGCCGAGCACAGCTTGACCTACTATTTTCATTCAAGTTCTGAGTTGAACAAATGAATCCATCCTCAAGTGCCAGGGACGAATCCTATTTGTAATGAATCTGTGTCAACTCGGCAGTTGCGGGACTTAATAATGGGGTCGGCACTTGAAACAATTATCAAAGTTGCTAACCCGTCCTCATGAGGTGCATTCATGACATAAATTATAAGTAATATCACAGTATGTATTGTATTTAAATACAGGCCCGTCATGGACACAACATATAATTGGTCAATAGTGGAAGGATGTTGCACATGCATAAAGTAATCTACAGACAAACTGCTGCTTCTCCTGATTAGCTTGTAATTTAACGCACGGTAGCTATTAACAAATAACCTAGAAATCACTTGTGGAATCGTGTGCAGCAACGATGTTTTAGTGTTACTTGAAACGTTCGGCCAATTCCACCGGTTTGCTCAGATATTTCCAATTCACTCATAGGAAAGATCTCTGATACACATGTTGCATCCCGTTGGGTGTGATAAATTTGTTGATGGAACTTAATATAGCGATTTCGTTCAGTTGTTGAGATTAATCGATGCCTCAAGCTTAGTTCTTCTTTCAATGTGGTTTCAAGGGTGTCTATCCTAGTCCTTGAATACACGCATTCATATTGTAGCATTTCTATGATGAAAGGTAATAGACATTCGTTATCCATTATACAGCTGCACTAGAGGCCTACAAAAAAATTTTGGCAAGCAACCAAGAATTTTGAAGATTGCACGTAATAAACGACAGATTTTCGTCGCAAAGTCATAATGAGACAAGCAAAAATAAAATAAAGAAAAAAAAGAGACTTAGAGACCGCTGACTGAGGCACAGAACAACTGGAAGAAAGTGTGGAAACGTCTGACAAATATAGCTCGTACAATGAACGAGAAGACATAAATGGCCTGACCGTGGCAGACGAAATGGAACGAAGGAATATAAGCGAATACTCAAAAATACACAAAAAACCTGCAGTCCAAAATTCTCAAAATTTAAAAAAAACAGTCTGCAATTTACAGGCACTTCATATATTGATGAAAAAATTATTGCTTTTACACCTGAAAAATATGTTAGAAATTAACAACAATGAAATTAAATAAGCGATAGATCAAATTGCCATGCAAGAGATGTGCACCTGGTGGGATTCGAACCTACGACCAAGGTTAACTAGACCTGTGTTCTACGAACTGAGCTACGAGCCACTTATGCGACTGCGTCAATTGTAAAGCACATACATGCATATGAAATGCTGTAAAAAACACACCTGAAGCAGACGTCTGCATCTAGTTTAGAAATCATGGTGGTTGAAACACTGCTTAAAACATGCTTAAACAAGGTTTTATAAGCACGCTGACAATAGTGTAATGATGTTCATAAGCGCTGTTTCAAAATTATCTTTGTGAAAAAACGTTTCGAAAAATTTTGTACAAGACTCGGTTTTAAAACCATGATAAAAAGCATTTAAATTTTAAAAGCCCTTTTTCAATAGTAATGCATTGTTGCATTAAAACTGTCATTGGTCCCTCCAATTTACAGGTATTCAATTTGTATACGAAGGAAGTCTTATATTTTAGTATTCTACAATTTGCAATAATCGTACCATAATGAACTGTCGTAACAATAATCCCACCATAACTAATATGTGCAGAATGTGAGGTTCTGAGCATTATGGCACAAATATGCAATTAGTGACTTTAAATCTATTTAAACACAAATGATGCACTCACTAAAACTGATAACATGCTATCAAAACCAATGGCGATTAGTTTTCGAAAGTGAATGTTACATCGAATACCCTTGCTTGGAATTCTCTAGAAATATTATTTAAAACACGCCATGTTTTCTCAACCCTAGTCTCGAGGATTGCGAAGAGGAGGGAATGAGAGCAAAGGAGATAAGAATAGAGGAAAACAAAGTGACAAAAGAGAGGAATATATAAGTGTCAATCGCTTTCTAGGATACTGCGGGTTTCTTTGGCAATTGCTATGATAGAAAGTTGTCATCAACCAGAGGGGAAAAATGTCTCTTGCCTCGGCGCTATCTTACTTCTGCCTGACCGATCTGATCAGCTGTCAGATTTCTAGTCCCAATCACTCACCAACTGTTTGAGCATAAACCAAACACGATTTAGCAACTTGCATCCGCGTTTGTTGCAACTGTAAAGTTGATGCCGACCTCCGACAACGGCGCTTGAATTATTTCACTTCTAATACTGTCTGCTGTTCTGTCAACGCCATATTTGTGATGGACAATTAGCACATTAAGTGAAAGTTGGAAATGTATTCACTAAATGCTATTTTCAATACATTACTGACATGTCGATTGCTTTAACCTTATCAGGACCGGGGGGGGGGATGGAGTGCCTCCATTCAACTTCTTTTTACATCTCCTAAAATAAGTCAAGTTTAATTTTTTGTGACTTTTAGTTTGAATGCATGTCAAAGTTTCAGTAGAATGTGAGCAAAATTGACTTACTGGAAGGTCATTTTTAAAAGTACTTTTTAGAAAATTGATGGTTTTCATTTAGAGTAGCATTAGATTATTGATTCCTGCATCATATTTACGTAATATTCATGCATGTGCAATTCAAGACTGTTGACATACACAATCATCTTATCCCCCAAAATGAGTATCCTGCATGTAGATTGCACATGTAATGTAACATACATATACAGTATGGTCTTACATGTACATGCAGAATATGAAGTTTTGATGCGAATTTTTAAATATGATTCCCACAGAATAATGCAAAATACACTTCACCATTCGAAAGATTGCATTCGGAATGTGTCATGACCTTGTCTTTATAACGAACAGGTCATTAGAACGAGACATTTGTAAAGATAGAAAAATGCAATAATACATGAAAAGACATTATTTAAGTTCAAATTTCAAAATGCTATTTTTAGTACTAAAATTAATGTAGAATATTATACTTATAGCACTATGTAGATATGCTTGAGTAAAAGTTTGCAGAATTACTTTAGTTGTAACGAAGCATTTTTGAAAAATCAAAAAATATGCATAGATTCATAAAAAATGAAAAAATTTGGAAATTCAAACTTTAAATTCAAATTTTTGGTGTGAAGGTCTTCGAATCATGCAAAATAGGCACTACCAGTCGAAAGAGCGAACTCGAAATCACTGAAAAGATGTCCAACAGCTTTATCCATCGTAATATGGAAAATTTGAGCTGAGACCACCTAAGTCGCCAAAAATCGCCCGGTCCTGATAGGGTTTCAAAACTCGCCTGTCATAATTAATAAATGCTGCTTTTTGAAAAATGGAGACAGACTTGAATAGCTGCCTAGTTCACATTTCTCAACAACGACAAAAGTTCCTGTCTAAAGTTGTAGCCATTCCCGGGCAACTTTGAGATGTGCAATTACTATATAAAGTATCTGAATTAATGTCATTCAACAAAGAAGGTAGGCATGCCTATATATTGGTGGAGGGTCTTCATTTTCCTGTTTGCATCCTCTCTTTCTCATGTATTCGCAGAAATTGAAAAAATAGTCTCACAGTGAATGAAGCAACTTGTGTTCACAATGCTGATAATGCTGATACTGACGATAATAACGTCAAAGTCTTCACAGTCCTCTCCAACACTATCTTTCCTCTCACGAAATGATCCCATACCTGAGACCAGTTTCAGAAGAAGTCCGAATTGTCCTGGTAGGCACACCGTGAAAGAGGTTTGCGAACTTTTGAGGCCTCCCGCTGACGCTCAGCACTGTTCAGGTTCGTGGGAAAGACCTTGACCTGTTCATGAAGTGTCGAAGATTTATGATGTCCGCTATGATAAATAATTTATCTGTGTGTTGACGTATCAGCCGTGGGATCAAGCAGGAATTCGAACTTTTAATAGCCGCATTAACATGGGACATCTTCGCAAGAGGAGGCTGTCTTCTGCACTTTTTTCATCATGTTGGTGATAGGAATTTCATAGCTCGTTGATCGCTTTATTTATGGGATAATTGCCACCAGCTTTCTTTCAATCTGGCAAGTCGATAGTGTTCACTTCAAAGGTCAGTCTCGAACGCTTGTCAGTAGATGTGGATTGTTGAAGTTCGAATAGTTGTTTCCGACCAGAGTGTGACTGAACGCCGTTCAATTGAACTAGTTCATGAACTAGTTCACGATTTTCGTGAACTTTAACTGAACGGCGTTCTTTTTCAAAATTGAACTTGAACTGAACGGCGTTCGCATATTTCGGAGATGAACGGCAGTTAACTGCTCCCGTTCATTTCTACCTTTGAACCTTCACACATGATTGTCCGGAATTGCTTCAAGCTAGAATGTACTCTACGGTTGCTTCTCCCATGGCTGCACCCTGTACTATTTTTGTCCATGCTGTTGGAAGCTTGACGCTCATGATGCCACGCAGGCATAATATTTATTTCTTGGAAATCTTAGATGTTGGCATTTCCGATAAAGTATAAGATATAACCGTCCTCCATTGTTGGAACCCAACCGAATGCATTCCTCGGGAAGTCAAAGCAATCTGTGCCCAGCCAGGAGAAAGTTGATCAGCTCATTGCGGAGTTCATTCCTTCTTGTGGCATGCCATTCACAATTGTCCGCAGACAGGGCTTCCGCAAGTTTGTCATGGGATTGGCGCCTGGTCGAACTGTTCTATCTTACGCCACTTTGATGTCCAAGTTAAATGCAGACTTCAACACCATGAAGACAAACATGAAGAAGGAATTCTCAAACATCTCAGTCTTCTGTCTTACTGCTGACTGCTGGACTACATTCCGCCGCGGATACTTAGGTGTGACTATTCATTGGCTCACATCAAACCTTGAGAGGAAGTCTGCTGTGTTAGCATGCAGGCGAATGAAAGGCAATCACACTTATGACCGCATTGTCGAGTAGCTCGAGGCCATAATGCGCGATTTTGGCATCCAGAATAAGATGGAAGGAGGAGTTGTGACTGACAATGCGTCGAATTTTGTGAAGAGCTTCAAACACTTTGGAGAGGAGGCTCATGCCGCTCTAGCTGAATTATTAAAGGAAGCATCAAACATAGGTGAGAAAGACGATGACGCTGATGAAAATGACAATGACGAGGATGGTGTTATTTATCAAGAACTTACTGACATTCTCTCTTCGTCTGACACTTTACGCTTTTCTCTTCCTGCACATTTTCGGTGTTCTGCTCACACAATGAACTTAATCGCAACAAAGGACTTTGAAAAATACTTGACGACCGCCGAACAGTTCAAAAGAGTATCACGAAAGACAATGCTGAAACTACACGACTTGTGGAATAAACAGTCAAAGAGCACCATCATTGCTCAGAGGATTGAAGACACGTGCGGTAAGAAGCTTGTTGTGCCTATCTGTACTCGTTGGAACAGCACCTTTCACGCTATGGAGCGGGTGCAGGAAATCTTGAACGAGAAAGATGATAAGATGCAGTCACTATTTGATCACTTAGGACATCGTCACCTTCAGAATGACGAGAAGATATTTATCCAGGAGTACGTAACCACAATGCAGTACTTCGCCTGTGCACTCGATATTCTTCAAGGAGACAAGCATATGTTCTTGGGTTATTTGTTGCCAACCATCCACGTACTGAAGGAAAAGCTGCTGGAAGTGAAAAATATTTTGACAGTGTGCAAGCCCCTTGTGGATGGCCTTGTGGCTGGACTGGACAAACGATTCGGACACCTTCTGAGTGATGAAAAATACCTCCTCGCCTCAGTGTGCCACCCCAAGTTCAAGCGCCTGGACTTCATCCATGAGGAAAATCGAAGAGCTGCGGCCTATAAGCTACTGCAAGATGCCGTGGAGAAAGAAATGCCCCCTGATGAAAAGCGAATCGACATCGAAGAGAAATCAAAGGACAAGATTGCATCCTTTTTTCATCCAAAAAAGTGCGTTCTTCTTCGAAAGAACTAATTGAGAGGTTTCTCCACTCAGACACTGAAGAGCTGGCTTTGTTGAACGTGTTTCCAGCCATCAAAAGAGTTTTTGTGCAATCAAACACTACATTGCCATCTAGCGCCCCCGTTGAAAGACTTTTTTCCCATGCTGGAGAACTCTTCAGCAGGAAGCGATGTCGTCTATCTGACAAAAACTTTGAACAGCAATTACTGTTGCAACTGAACAAGTGTTTCATTTAGCTATGTACATGTAGACATCATTCTCACGATTTTCCAACTAGTGTAGTGTGAAAGAATTAAGAAATCATAGAATCGATGTGATTTTTTGAAGAGCAAATTGAGCTTTTTCAATACTTAATTAAATCTTTTGTTGTTTGTCAATTTGCATTCTATGTAAGCAATTACATCTGCGGTCACATGAAACTATAAACAGGACTTGTCAGTCTATCCGGACAGTTACCGTGAACGTCGGAAGTTACGTGGCAATGATATCAGATGCAGAATTTGCCAATACTGTCTACATTCGCATCAAAGCACAATGCTAGGCATACAATAGTATCGCATCGTCACATCATCACTCGTCCATTATGAAAAACTATTTCGTAGGAAATTGCCATAGTTCATGAAAAGTTGTCTAGTGCTCATAGATGACTACATTTGTGGTGTGAGATATGGGCTTTCTCAAACAGAATTTTGCATTTAGTTATGCGCAAAGCGCAAGATATATACATATGCATTGATGACATGTATGTCACCTTTTCTGTGCATGCATGTGATTTCACCTGCATAGGCCATTAATGGCTTGACCACAGCAGCGACAATTTAACCAAATTTAGTGACCAAGAATTGTAGACCCGCTCTAGTACTGATCGCTGCTTCTTCTCCATCCATTAACGATAAATTTACACAAGCATATGCCTTCATACAATTGCCATTATGTCACAGAGGAAAAGGCTGCTAAGCCATGTAATCATATAACCCGGAAGTTATCTAAATTGCATCTTACACTAAAGCTTTTATGTGAAGGAAGCGATGACTCAATTATTTGATAGATAAGCGCATTCGAAGTAAAGGTCAAAATTTCTTTTTGAAATGAACGGGAAATGAACGAAAAGGGAAATCGGTGAACGTGAAGTGAACGAGATGGACATGTCGCTGAACTTGAACTGAACGGCGTTCAATTTTTGAAACCGTGAACTTGAACTGAACGGAGTTCACAAATTTAAAAATGAACGTGAACTGAACGCCGTTCAAAATTTTCGTGAACTTGTCACTCACTGTTTCCGACATAGACATAAGCAAGCTGAATAGGACCAGATATACATGTATAAGGATCAATATATAATAATGACATTAGTAATAATGATGTAGAATACCTTATTTAGAATCTTTATTTTATCGTATGACAATGTCAGGCTTGTACCAGATTAAGTCAGACTAGGTCTGTCCACGGGGAAAGTCCTCAGGGGTAGTTGTTTGAATCACGCTCGTGCCAGTTCAGCAGATTAACACATCGAAGCTTAATAATGATAGTAAATAATGGTTTAAGTAATAAGAGCGTAATCATAGACGTGTAATACAAAATGTTCTGTATGATAGGCATAATAATCTGTATATTTAAAAACAAGGTTGCTTTTAAAATCAGAGTTGATTCGGGCCCGAACACGAACACGATCAAGAGATCGGTCTGCCCGCGACTTCGTATCCCTGGACCCAGACGCAACAGGACACGAGAGAGCGGACCCGAACACGAACAACATCCAGGGATCGGTCTAGCCGCGACTTCGTATCCCCAGACCCAGACGCGACAGGACGCGAGAGAGCGCACCCGAACACGAACACCATCCGGGGATCGGTCTGCCCTCGACTTCGTATCCCCGGACACAGACGCGACAGGACGCGAGAGAGCGGACCCGAACACGAACACCATCCAGGGATCGGTCTAGCCGCGACTTCGTATCCCCGGACACAGACGCGACAGGACGCGAGAGAGCGGACCCGAACACGAACACCATCCAGGGATCGGTCTAGCCGCGACTTCGTATCCCCGGACAAAGACGCGACAGGACGCGAGAGAGCGGGCCGAACACGAACACCATCCAGGGATCGGTCTGCCCGCGACTTCGTATCCCCGGACACAGACGCGACAGGACGCGAGAGAGCGGACCCGAACACGAACACCATCCAGGGATCGGTCTAGCCGCGACTTCGTATCCCCGGACAAAGACGCGACAGGACGCGAGAGAGCGGGCCCGAACACAATCACTGTTGGATAATATTCATTGCTCAAGGTATGTCAGTCATTGATTGTTATCAAATATTGACACATGGCACTTGTAGGTCCAGCAAGTAAAGCGCAATCATGAACTTTTTTATGAATATTCATGATTATCTGACTCTGTGTTTCTTTTCAGTCGATTTGGGTTACTGAGTCAATATTTGTCATTGATAAATGACCGACGTGACCTGAATTGTTCATACTTCAGAAATGAAGGCCAACTTTCAAATTCTTCACTAGAGAAATGCTGAAGCAAGTTTGGAATACATAACATAACTGTCACAAAATAAACACTTCGGTGAACAACGAGATAGAATACATTCGAGACAGAGAAATACATGATAGTATCATCAATATAAATTTGAACCAACTACAGCTGTATTTGTGACTATAAGAGCTTTTCGGGGATGTACAACAGCTTCCTTCGAATTTCTATAATATTGTAAAAATTGCGAATTTAAAATCATCGCATTTGCCATTAATTTTAATCATAGGGTGACTTCGATTACAACTGTAGTTGCCTGTAGTTATCTGTTGAAAACTACAGCCACTTAAAAATAACAGTAACTGCAGAAAGCGGCAGCCGTGCCATCTTATTATCATCTGCGTCAGTGGACGGCTCGTGGTGAGAATCATAATCCAACCGATTTTCAAAACACGATACAATGGTATTGGTACGGAGACCGGAGGCTGGATATCTGGGCGCTTATTCATGCTTTGTCTTCTGTGAACACTCTAAATCGATATCACAGCTTTGAAAATGAGTCAGAAGCAGTGATCATGAAGTTGAGTGAGGCGCAGTATGTCCTTTTTTCGAAGGCTTGATTGAGCGAGAGAAAGAGGTGCGTGGAAACGGCAAACTCAGACAATATGCAACGCCTTGCTTTCAAGCTTGGATTACCGTCGGGTATAAAATACTACGACCCTATGAACAATGTGGATGAACGCGTAGGAGCAAAAGATAACCGCCGTTGTAAAATAACCCCGTGTGAAATAAATTGCGGTGTGACGTCCATGTGGTTAAATGTAGCACATTATAAAGCAAGCATAAATCAAGCAAGAACTGGATTGCTTTCAGGGCCGGTGTGGAAAGGGTGCGCCGATTACTCGGCAAGAGTGCTGAGTATAACAATAAGACATAGTGTTTGATGTAATCTCACTTAACGGGTATGCTTGAACCCAGTTCTCTAGAGCGATGTGCGAGCACGTCAGATCAGATGCAACTGTTCACCGACTAAGGTTCCCTGATGCATAGCGGTAAGATTTCAAAGATCAGAAGATCCTTGAATGATCCGTCTGAAATGCTGATATCCAAGCAGAAAAGTTCTTAGATTGTGATGTCTAAAGAGAAAGCATTTAAAGGCGTGCTCTAGTTGATCATTTTATGTCATGGAGGTCCATTCTCTCCATTGTAGCAATAGCAATTGAACGTCAATCATGAAGCCAGCTATGAAAAGAAAACAGAACAGAGAGAATGCCTCCTACCTAAGTCACGGCTGATAAGTCTAAATGAAGCAATCTTGGGTAGAAATTGAGCGTTATGAGTCAATGAAAAACCGACAAACCAATTTAGACAATGAAGTTCTGCAATTGATGGTCAAGAACAGGAGGCTGTTGCTTATTGTCATAGTGAAAAATCCACTTTTTTCTCTCCTTCAGAGTTTATTGACCAAGTTATGAGGTTATTTACAATAAAATAATTAAAAGGCCAATGTTTCGTGCCACTGACACTTCGATGGGCCGACTTCTGCAAAACAGCATTTGATGACACGCATTAAATATGGAAGCAACGAAACAGAGTTCAGGTGGCCTACTGCGTAGTTAGAAATTAGGGAGCTCGTATTTGCGGTTAATGGCTGGTGCAAGAGATTTGATCAATCGAGCTTCGGTCAGCCTGCAATCCACTGCGCTATGACTTTTGTCCAAGATATCGATATCGAAGTGAGAGATGGAGATGTCACTGAACTGGTGCACTTTCATACCGTGTTCGTAAAGGGCATTTCTTTTGTTCTTATTGATCAAATCTCTTCTATGCTCATTATAGCGTTTGGTAAACGGACGGTTGGTTTGGCCTATATAAAAATCGTCACATAAATTACATTTCAGCTTATAAACTAAAAACCGGTCCCCACAGGAATAGTTTTGTGGTAAAAGAGAGCAGAGATGACAGGAATTGTGTTTCTTATTAATCCGATTTCTCTTATTAATTACTGTTTCTAGAGTGGGACCAGGTTTGCTGACGATTTTGATAGGAAGATCACACTGTTTTGCGAGTTTATTTAATTTTCTGTTGCAGCTATCACTAACAAAATTTATTGTGCAGGGAACAGATGCTTCGTTAATTTTTTTTATTTTTATATTTGGTTTTTCTATTGATGTCTCGATTAGTAAAGCCATTCTGCCTAAATCGGTTGTTAAGGCTCGTCATAGCTTCTTGTTTTTTATTTTCGTCCGAACATCTACTAGCTACATTAGTTTGGCTATTCTTGATGTAGTTCGATTTTACATTATGTGGGACCCAGCTGTGTTTATAGAGAGAAATACCAGAGTGCATTTCTTTGGTGTACCATTTGCATTCTATCTTATTGTTATTTATTCGAATACTAGTATCTAAAAAGTTTAGATAGTCTTCTTTGGGCACTTCTGTGGTGAATTTTATATCTTCCGAGACAGAGTTAAGAACTTCAGTTATGGTATTGATGTCATGGCTATCATTTTTGTGAAACGGGCCTATGATGATATCATCAATGTACCGGGCATAAAGCTGAGGGACTATTTCAAAATTCGATTTCAAGATCTCAAGGGCCTTTTTTTCGATATGGTACATATAGATAATAGAAAAAGGGGGGGGAGAATCGAGCCCCCATCGGACAGCCTTTGATTTGATGATAAATCGTATCGTTGTACTGTATGTAATAGTTGTAGCATACAAACTTCAAGCAGTTATGCACGTTATTAAAGTTTAGGGAGAAAGTGTCTATTTTATTCCAATGCAGTTTTAGGAAATCTGATACTACTTCTATGCCATGTTTTATCTGAATGCTCGGGTACAGGTTGATGACATCTAAAGAGATGAACATAAGGGTGCTCGTATTTTGGCTATTGATTTCTAATGTTTTTAGTTTTTCAATTAACGAGGTAGAGTTTTTTTATGTTGGTGTGGACAAATTGCACCAACTGACTTAGAATTTTTGTGATTAGCCAGTCAATTTTACTCGTGGGGGTATCAATGCTCGAGGCAATAGGTCTTAAGGGATAATAGTTTTCTTCGTTTTTATCCTTATGATCCTTTATTTTAACGTGGAAGTTAGCTGCGTGGCTACCGGTAGCTAACAGCTTCTCAAAATTCGATTTTTGAAAGATGTGGCTACAACTATTGCGAATAATAGTATTGGCTTGATTTTCAATTTTTGTGACATTGTTCAACTTCAACTTACAATAATTATTAGTATCCATCAGGATATTTTCAGTACACAGTATTTGTAGTCACGGACTCGACCTCCTTACAGCAACGTACTGAAAATATCCTGATGGATACTAATAATTATTGTAAGTTGAAGTTGAACAATGTCACAAAAATTGAAAATCAAGCCAATACTATTATTCGCAATAGTTGTAGCCACATCTTTCAAAAATCGAATTTTGAGAAGCTGTTAGCTACCGGTAGCCACGCAGCTAACTTCCACGTTAAAATAAAGGATCATAAGGATAAAAACGAAGAAAACTATTATCCCTTAAGACCTATTGCCTCGAGCATTGATACCCCCACGAGTAAAATTGACTGGCTAATCACAAAAATTCTAAGTCAGTTGGTGCAATTTGTCCACACCAACATAAAAAAACTCTACCTCGTTAATTGAAAAACTAAAAACATTAGAAATCAATAGCCAAAATACGAGCACCCTTATGTTCATCTCTTTAGATGTCATCAACCTGTACCCGAGCATTCAGATAAAACATGGCATAGAAGTAGTATCAGATTTCCTAAAACTGCACTGGAATAAAATAGACACTTTCTCCTTTAATAACGTTAATAAACTTTAATAACGTGCATAACTGCTTGAAGTTTGTATGCTACAACTATTACATACAGTACAACGATACGATTTATCATCAAATCAAAGGCTGTCCGATGGGGGCTCGATTCTCCCCCCCCTTTTTCTATTATCTATATGTACCATATCGAAAAAAAGGCCCTTGAGATCTTGAAATCGAATTTTGAAATAGTCCCTCAGCTTTATGCCCGGTACATTGATGATATCATCATAGGCCCGTTTCACAAAAATGATAGCCATGACATCAATACCATAACTGAAGTTCTTAACTCTGTCTCGGAAGATATAAAATTCACCACAGAAGTGCCCAAAGAAGACTATCTAAACTTTTTAGATACTAGTATTCGAATAAATAACAATAAGATAGAATGCAAATGGTACACCAAAGAAATGCACTCTGGTATTTCTCTCTATAAACACAGCTGGGTCCCACATAATGTAAAATCGAACTACATCAAGAATAGCCAAACTAATGTAGCTAGTAGATGTTCGGACGAAAATAAAAAACAAGAAGCTATGACGAGCCTTAACAACCGATTTAGGCAGAATGGCTTTACTAATCGAGACATCAATAGAAAAACCAAATATAAAAATAAAAAAATTAACGAAGCATCTGTTCCCTGCACAATAAATTTTGTTAGTGATAGCTGCAACAGAAAATTAAATAAACTCGCAAAACAGTGTGATCTTCCTATCAAAATCGTCAGCAAACCTGGTCCCACTCTAGAAACAGTAATTAATAAGAGAAATCGGATTAATAAGAAACACAATTCCTGTCATCTCTGCTCTCTTTTACCACAAAACTATTCCTGTGGGGACCGGTTTTTAGTTTATAAGCTGAAATGTAATTTATGTGACGATTTTTATATAGGCCAAACCAACCGTCCGTTTACCAAACGCTATAATGAGCATAGAAGAGATTTGATCAATAAGAACAAAAGAAATGCCCTTTACGAACACGGTATGAAAGTGCACCAGTTCAGTGACATCTCCATCTCTCACTTCGATGTCGATATCTTGGACAAAAGTCATAGCGCAGTGGATTGCAGGCTGACCGAAGCTCGATTGATCAAATCTCTTGCACCAGCCATTAACCGCAAATACGAGCTCCCTAATTTCTAACTACGCAGTAGGCCACCTGAACTCTGTTTCGTTGCTTCCATATTTAATGCGTGTCATCAAATGCTGTTTTGCAGAAGTCGGCCCATCGAAGTGTCAGTGGCACGAAACATTGGCCTTTTAATTATTTTATTGTAAATAACCTCATAACTTGGTCAATAAACTCTGAAGGAGAGAAAAAAGTGGATTTTTCACTATGACAATAATGAAATTCTGTCTGTCGATAGTTCAGAAATCATTGGTCACGCGGTTCGATATCTATGGTTCATACAACTCATACATCGAAGGAGTAATGCTAGTCTGACAGAATACTGCTGTGGCAACTACAGAATTAGAACAGGATTGTCCAACTTTTGCGGGCGTGAGCCACATTCGGCAAGGATATAAGGCCGCGGGCTGTAATTCACATTATTCAACTTTTTCTCTATCTTCTCCTATTAGACGCATTACAAAACAAGAAAATGTTTCATTATCTTGATGTTCATCTTCAAAGAAAATATTGAAAAACGAAAGCTCAAAAATATTTGGGATAAGTATTTTCCCAGATTCATTCCTAGAAGCATGTCTTTATAAAAACGACGCGGGTCACTTAGATGAGAAAATGAGTTAATGAGATGGGTGTGGTTGTATTTTGGAGGCCAGCTTCTTCGTGTCAATATCAACTGATGTCAGGGCTAAACGAAGACAAGCCTCAAGAAATGCTTGATTCGGAAGATTTCCCTCTCTGGATTTGATCGACTTCATTGCGGAAAATGCTGACTCACAAATGTAAGTACGTCCAAGTATTGAGAGAAAGTGTAATCCAAAGCGGCGCAAATTAAGGCACTGATACTCAGAAGAGGTCAAAATCTATTCATTGACAGAGAAGCTTTGGTTAGGAAGAAAACTGATCACCTTGTAAGTCACACAACTCAAATTGTAAAGCCTCATCTGCTTCTGATAGTTACGGTCAGCGGAGCATTGAATACAATGAAGCTTGTTTCAAGGTGCTGGAAATGTCAGAATCGCTTGCCAAAGTCTTCAATCAGGATATCAAGGGTTTCAACGGCTTCGTGCTATAGTCATAGAAAGTGAAATCATCAATATGAAATCTAAAATTACAAATTACAAGAAATATTATATGATTAAGAAAAAAATTAAATCAATTTTCAACATAACTCATGTATCCAAAATGGACTCCACTTGGACAACCCTGAATTGAACAGGTCGTCTCCTCTTCGGTTTGACTAGAATTGGAACGTGTAAGGTATCAACCACACTGAGTACTTTTCCAAGCGTTTCCGAGCAAAAATAAAGTGATCATTGCGACAGTTGTAGATTGCCACACAGCGAGCAAAGCAAACCAGAGTGATTAATACTTGCCGACATACGTTTGCTCGGGACGCTCGTGTTTGCTTTGCTTTCATTGTGGCTGAGGCCTAATACTAATGAAATGACACAATCTGCAGACATAATACCATAGCAATCGAACAATGAGTAACCAACTCAACATTAAACACGCCAAATTGTGCAAAGTTTCAGTGACTGTTTTCAAACGGATCGTACAGCAAATAGACGCAGACGATGTCAAGTTCTACAGAGAAGTTTGTGAACGCTTTGTCGTGCACCTGCTATATTTTTTATAATGATCGGAAGGACCACCATTATCGAGAGAAATTCAGCGCAATGATCTGAATTCTTCAAATCTGAAGGAATCGTGGCGATCGGAGCATTTTGCAGGAATTCACAACAATCCGCAGACACACACGACAATTTTAAGGCATTAAAAATGTGTCATCGTTTTGAATCAGTTTGCATTTCTAGCAAAGTGATGCGCTTAAACAAACTAATTCTGTGGTGACGACTATTCGGCTAAACAACTCTCCTTTAAACTCGCGCTTCGCCCTCGTGTAATCGCTCGTAGTGTAACCTTCAATTACACTACTGTTTATGATCACTCGCTCCGCAAGCTGTCTCCTTTCCTATTGGACAAAATGACTTTGGCTGAAAATGCACTAGGCTTGGCGAATAGGAAATCAAAACGCTGGCCTACGAACACGAACAATGTTGTGAATGAGCATTGTGATTTTTTGGTTTGTGCATTCTTTTCGCAGCTAAATTACGCTTGGTGTCGAGGAGTGTAGTTTGGAGTGTGCCATGAAAACAATGCAAGTTTCTTGTGGATCTTTGTGTGCATCATCGTATCATAATGATTTTTTATTCAGGTTTTATTGATATCATTATTGAGTAGGCACAATTTGGCATGTTTTTAGGGTCGTATCTTTTATTTGCTGAAGAAATGTGCTTGATGAGATTGTGATAATTTCTGTTACTCGGGAACTTATTGAAATGTCTCCATGTATGATATTGGCATGCTGAGGACATTTTGAGGATATTTTCAAGTCAAAAATACTTTTCATCAAAGAAAACATTTACTTTTATAGTTCTAACTGCCAATCAAGGATCCTTACACTACATGACGAACTGTTGTTTATTTAAGTTCCTTCATAAGTTCTCTACTTCCTTTTAAAGGTTATCGAAATGTCCTAAGCAGCACGTAATATTTAAGTTAGACAGTTTTTGAGCGAAGAATGTAAGTCAGTTTTTATTTTAGAAAGTCAAGTGGAGTTATAAGCACAATTCATGCAACGCAAAGCAACAGTACTGAGAACATGATGACATTCTAGATCAAGTTTTCTGTCGGCAAAGGAATGTTTGTCACGAAATACTTATTCAAGAAGTTCTACAGCTGTTACTTAATTCTAGGAGGCTTGAGAGAAAGTTGGTAAATGATAAGCATCGTTGTACTTCTCCTGTTGTTTAAGTGTTAAAATCCTCATCCATCAAAGTTATCAATATTTTGTCTCACAACGCCATCATGCTCAGTCGGCAAAAAGAGGAAATTTTCACTTCGTATTGACAGTTTGAAGTTTGATAGTGTTCAGCTGAAACAGTGTATTTTGATGATAAATATTTGCCTGAGTAATTGCATGACTAAATACAAAACAAATTTGATGAGATACTGCAACTCGGGCGATGTGTCAGTTTAGAGGGTTCATTTCCATGGAGCAGGCGAGTCAAAGGCGTGCAGGATCCCAAATGATAAATGCAGACTACACTCGACGCAGATTTTTCACTAACTGATTGAACATCGAAAATATCAATGCATTACACGAATTCAAGTTATTATTCGCTTACTGTTCAGCAATAGGAACAAAAGCATATTTCAAATAATAATGAAATGGGGTATGATATTAACTTACGCAGGCCGATGAATATTGGCATTGATTACATACATCACATGTCACTTTTAGTGCTAAGATGAATCACAATTGTACATTCCTCATATACCGTATTTCCTCTAATAAGCGACGCCATGTAATACGTCGCAACTCTGGCATCAAGAAAATTAGAAAGTGATGACTAACCGCAGTACAAAATCGTCCATTGAACAAAAAACAAATCTCATAGTTATTAGCACACATTTGCGCCATATATCAGGAGCGAGTTTGTGTAAATCTAACTTCAAAGAAAATATTAGCTAGATGTTAGAAAATATTAGAAAATGTTATCAAGCGTCAGTGGAGTATTTAATGATTCACTGTTTCTAGTGTATATTATGATAAAAGCGTCGCACTCAACCTCACACTCTCATCAATGCATCTAATTTTACATTGTCATTGATATCAGCTTTTGAATTAGAATCAGATTCGGTGACTTGTTTAGTAAAGCAATGAGCCATTCTCATCACTCTGAAGTTTTGCGCGAGCCCCGCCTTCAAGTGACCATGTGAAAGAAACAGCACATTCAACTGCTGCACCTTTAGTTCCAAGAAGTTAGTTCCTCATGGTGTTCAATCGTGAAGAGTAGAAGCCACGACGCCTTGCCGGCGAAGAATAAATCAATAAAAAGAATGGTAGATTGGTATTGAGCTCTTACTGATGCCTTTCCATAAATGTTATATGCCTGGTTAGTTCAATGTCTATTAGTTTTTGTTCAATTTGCAAAAGTTTAGCAGTTGGAAAATAATCGCCGCACTTAAAAGCAGGCGATTGTAAATAAACGCTTCGGCGTTTAGGAAATGCGATAGCACATGACCATCAGAGAAAAGCATAAACTGAATGGTGTATTGTTATATGGGGCAAGGTTTCTGTTGCCACTTTTTGTACTATGAAACGGACAAAGAGAAAAAAAGCATTTATTTTAATATCTCTTCACGTTTGGTTTTAAAGTTCATGATTGTAAACCATAAAAACGTTCTTACATGCAAAGAACGCCCTGCTTTGAACATGTTGTTTAAAAGCCGCATCTTTAAGCATAGTTTCAACCTTATTCATCCAGGGCTCTGGAGATATCTATCCGCCTTTCGCTACCTTCTAAAGAATTGCTACGAATGACAGGACATTCACGGCACGATATGTTTCTTTTGTCAACTTTTTAATGGTGCATCCATTTGAACTAGCACGCTCATTTTCGTACAATAAGTAAAACAAATAAATTTCCAAAAATTCCTTTCAAAAGAGGTCTCATACAAAATCTTCAAGGTGGCAAAGTCCATCGATTTTTGGTGAAAAGAATGATGAAGGTGAAACTAGAAGTTAAAAAATGCAGACTGAAGTTTTTCTTGCGAGGGCCACAGGAAAAATGCGACTTGGTACCGCATTTCACCCCCACACGGCATGGATGAACTGTGATGTTTGTTGCCCCAGATCCCAGTTCTTTAGGTGCTCTTTTAAACATATCAAATCCAGCTTTTGAGATTTTCGATTTTTTTATGAATTACATTTTAAGGTTTCAAGCATTTTAAAAATCGTGCTTTTTAAACGTCATTCACAACGGGCTCTAAAAACATTAATGCACTGGAAGAGCATTATAAGGTTCACTGTTTCATTTTGTAATTATTACTCAGAATTGCATGAAAATCACAATATTATTAATCAAAACGAATAAGAAAGATCGAAAATTAAACTCAAATTCAATTCCACTCATTCAAATGCGAGATACATTAGATCGATGATACAAAAAAAATCATAAAAAATATTCTGCCATGAAGGTTCCTCCATAGAGTCCATCTATCTATATTTCATTTTAGCCTACGTCGATGAAAACTCATCTGTTTTGGAAAACGGACATGAAATATTCATCACAATTCATTAACTTCTATTTACGCAATATTGCGATGCAATAAGGCGGATCTGATGTCTAATTAAATGCACTTGGACGTTGTCGTGGTATTTTCTTTTATCAGATTTCATTGAGACTGGTCATAAACTTTGTTTAACTATTGTTGTCAGCAAAAATAACGAGCGCTTCTTAACTCAAGGAAAATCATCAGATGTTGATTATACAGCCTAGCGATTCCTCCAAAACACCGCGATCTACATGTATGTGCACTTGATGGGAATCATGTCTCCATTTTTCTAATATGCGATTGATTTCAGAATGAGAAAATCTTCTTTGTCTTAGTAAAGCATTCCAATTATAGAATTCCAATAATAATCTAATAACAAGACATTTTTCATCTTCGAAAGCGTTTGACCAATTTGGACAATCGCACCAGTCGCTAAGATATGACACTTTTGGACAAAATTTGAAACCCATACATGCTTTTAGATTTTTTTCCCAATGGTTTTACAAATTGGGCCATTCAACACATTCAATCGCCTATATATCAAATGTTTTTTATCTCAATGAAAATTGCAAGCAGACCTTCTGTCACAGACATCTCCTCAACAGGATTGTTACCCTAGCCTATGTCCAATTGAAAAATTAGTTGCAGCGAATTGTCGATCGAAGAATTAAAAGATGTGCTAGAGTGACATATACGATGAACACTGATTATATCAACAACACTTATGGAATGAGTAACACATCAAGCACACAGAGAAGCATTATATCAGAAGGCCAGTAAAGTTATGCCCGTAATTTACATACACAAAAATCGCTGTTTATGAAATCATAGAACTGATATTTGCTGTTCAGAATCATCGGTCAGCGTTGCCAATGACCAGCACTGACAACACAATATATTTCGTTAATTCCAAATACATCCTGTATATCGGTAAAGTAAAAACTGTCTCGAATTTCAAAACGCCTGTCTTGCTGCGAACTAAGGCATTTGAATGGAGAACTTTAGAGGCCATCCACAATTAGTGCATGTGTGGGGGAAAATGCAAGCAAAATTATACGAGTTATGTCATCAATTATGTGGATACGGAATTATAGCGAAATGGTAAGAAAAATAATTAAGCGAAATTATTCATTCTCTGTCCCCATCCTGCACTGATGTCGCCTTTTGTGAAATGCCCATCACCTACAAGAACTTGTAGGCTATAAAGAAAGCGATAATTACAAAAATAAATCAAAGTGCATAAATGAACGAAATTATGGCAAATTTTCGAGTTTGAAACATAATGCACTGTAAACCGTATATCGACAATTATCCTACAATATTACTGACAAAATCAACCGACGATTGTCACCTCCAATATCCTGCGATATCCGACGAATTTGTAGGTTCTCCACCGACATCGAAACAGATGCTTTGTATGCAAATTAACTAAACAAAACTGTTGAATATTGATTGATTTTTTCGATTACTGATTGCTTGACTTTTGGGCAATCTGTATTATTGTGTGGCAAAACCATGATTTATTTTGACATCATTTAATTAATTACTTACATTTGTGATAAAATTTGGCTACAATTCATTGCTGTTCATTTTGTCGCTGTTTGTCAGATATTGTAGGTGTTCAGTGACAATCATCCTACAAGAACTAACAATAACCGACAAAATAGAGTTTGTAGTGTAATTCTTAATTTTCTAGTATTAATATAATATTATTTCTAAAAGTTAATTGTTTAATTGTCTGTCAATTGTTAGTCAACGGTTTACAGTGTTTTTTTGGACATAATGCTGTCATAGATCTGCTGGAACCTTGCATATATGTATATAAAGATTCAACATGCACATTTTGGAAGGATTCTTCATGCTATTTCACGGCGTTTCTAGAGAAATTCATCACTCTATTCTGCGCGGATAGATGACAATGCCTTCGTTAAGCCGTGGGTGATAGCATCTGATGTGATCCTTCGCTTTTTAAAGTGCGATGAACTCAATTGACTCTGTAATTGTTGTACTCTTATTTCTGATGCTCCGCTAAAATTGCCTCATCTCATGACAACTTTGTCTCCTCAAGTAGGCATCTGTGAGTGTGCAGGTAGTCAATTTTCACTGCTAAGAATTTTGAAAAATGCAAGTAGTCTATGATCAGTCTGATTGGTCTCAGAATAAAAAACGGAATCCATTCTTAGATTTTGAATGAAATTTTGTACGCAATCTTAGAAATGAAGCCTCTATCGGTTTAATTTTTACGCAGCTGACCAGATTCAATTCCCATTGGTTATCTCGACACATTATCTGGGCAGAATAGTGTGATGGTGGTGATGGATTTACCTGACCCCGCCCAGCGGATAGGGTTGTGGCGGGACTACCTCCACGGGCTTTGCCAAAGATAAGAAACAGATCCTGAGGACCTAAAGATAGCCGCTCGGATAGAATAAAGGTAGGGACAACAGCACAGCAAGTGGTGGATATCGCGGTTTGCACCACAAACATGACAGTCAAGAGAATTGGACCTCTGTCAACTTGAATTCTATGAAGATGAGAATTGAGAAGGAGGCTGTGGCCGTTGCAGCGTAAACGTGAGAGCTCACAAAGGACAGCTCCTCAATTTGCTTATCTATGGTAATCTTCACAACAGCTGTTGGTTGGTAGGGATCGTCCGTACCTTGTTTACTTTCTTCCCCCTAATGGACAATTCATGGACACTGGCCCACACCACCTCCCACATCCCGTGGGCAGTGGACAATTACTGATACTCATTGTGGATGCGTATTCAACTTTACATGTATAGTAATCTGTATTAACGGGCCTATAGTGTGGATGTAGTGCTAAATTAAATTCCTCCTGATTATTCGATAATTCGGCTTACAGTATTGGGTTGTCCTTCGATCTCTATTCATGAATATAGGCCGATCGTTTATACCATAAGATACCATCTTCTCAGCTATACTCTATCCAGTTGTCCTTCAACAAAACTATAAATAAAATACGGTCGACTAAATAATATAGGCCGGTGCAATTTTTCAGGTACTGTACCTACTTTGCGGTATTCTAAAATCTCAAACCAGACATTGATCAAGATTCAAACTCATCATTGCAAAATGATGAAAAGTAGATTCATGACACATATGCACGCACAACAATAACAGTAAGACACTTATTGCCTGATGATAGCTACGGATAGTAGCAGAAATACATTGCACTAATTAGCAATTATTGATTAATTCCACCAATTTGCTTGGCTCTTTCAAATCTCTAAAAATAAAATGACTAGCCAAGGAATATTCCCAATAATTACTTTAACATTTTCCCTCTAAGTGTCCACGTGGACTCCAATTCCTCCCCTCCTTCACATGGACAGACAGTGGACATCACTACAAAGCCCCTCCACCTCTGCTTTCCACGCGGATTATGGATGATCAACAGGTGGCTTGACAGCAATTCACTGTCTCCGCGAGAGCATTGTGTAATGTAATATCTGCTGGACCGAACAACAGTATGATATGCGCATTCATTTACACTTCATTTTCGCGTGGGCAGAGCGCTTGTTAGGCTTTCCAACTGACATGTGTTCGAATCCTGGTCAGACGCGCTACCGTCAGGAAGATAGAGTGTTGGCGTCAATTTGGACTTCACTTAAGAATATGCGTATTTTCTTGGAAATGAAAATCGAGTTTCACAGATAAATGAGCACTTTTACAAAAGAACGATATATTCACTTGTGCCATATATGCCAATCATCACGAATTCAGCAATAACTGTTTGATGAAACTGTATCCTGAATTTCAGTCTTTTATATTTCAGCCGCAGTGTTTTTCTTTCTACAGCTCAACGCTTGCTATTTCGGCTACACTTGAGTGATAAGGATCTGATATACAAGCGCAGGTCCTTAGATCACCAACCTCTCAACAATCTCCCAGATCTTCCACTTGTAAATTTCATTATAAGGACTGTAAGCTGAGTTACTTACTATTTGTCCTTGCGACCCTAGTCGAAGCATTGCTATGTACGATAATGCATCGATCGGAGTGGTCCAAAAGCTCTCTTTAAAACGGGTTTAGACTAGAACGGATAGGAAAATTCAAGCCCTTAGGGCGCGCGCGCCAGGTCGCGGTGTACGACCATGAAAGCGGCTGCGACAGCGACCAGTCGACGCCATTTGTTGAAGAAAATAATGATATATAATGATAGAATGATTATCTATTTGTCGCGGGAAGGGTCGCCAAGCGCGCGCCCTGTCATGGGCTGCAAAGTATTTTGCTGGTCGCCGCGACATCTTCGCCGCGTGTGGGCGCCAGACGACAGTCGCGTCGGCAAAGTGTGCGCGCAAGTACACGACTTCCCATCTCCGCAACAATGACTAAGCATTCCCGTTGGCCGCCACGACTTGGTCTTCGCGACCTGGCCTCTTAGTGTGCGCACGCCCTTAGACTGGGTAAGCCATAGAAATAGGATGTCAAAGATATCTTAGGATCCGACCTGTATAGTGCTAGTCTTCAAATGAGACAGATCAAATGCAAGAGAAGATAAAACTCGCACGAGACATGGTGTTAAAGAACCTCAAGCAATGCGATTAGGGGGTGAACCCCTTACATTTATAGGTTGAAACAGGACTTGAGAATACAGGTCAGGAAATACCCTTTCTAAGAAATGCTTGCGGGTGTATCATGCCAAATATCAATGTTTCAGTATTCTTTTAACATTCCATTCTTTTATGAAGCTGAAATCTGATACTGAATGAAACTAATTTCTCTAATCATTATTATTGACAAAAGTCAGACCAATTTGAAAGATATTAGAGGAAGATTTTCATCAATTTACGTTCGAGCTATTGATTAGGATCGAAAAGAAAGTTGATTGCTGCATCAAATGTCCTCATCCAAACAAGATATAATCAGAAAGATATAATTCAATTTCCTCTGTGCGCCTCAAATTGTAAGAAAAAATGTCACAACCCATTTACTAGTGATATCTCAATGTAATATTAATCTCCTTTTCCTATCCCACGAACATCTGAATCATCAATTCTCACGAGGTCATGAAAGAAAAGGAAAAACGTTGGTGTATTCTTACTATTTACACAGATATTTCGGAGTAAGGAAGTTTGGCTTGTTGTAGTCATCCGATATTCATTATTTTAGGGAGAGTGCCACTGAAACCTTCCGTGGCGAGATTTTGGACACGAAAACTTTTCTGCAGCATGTACGGTTATGGCTATTTCTTTTAGAATACAATCTTTTAGTTCGTCCACCAAAAAGCGAGTTTCTGCGTGGAACAAGGCCAAAAATGAGACTTTCACAGAATGATGCACACCCTATAGGTGTACACCCTGTGTGCGCGGTTGAGACATATTTTTGCGTTGTGTTGTAAAAACCAGTTTTGTCGCCAGTAGCCCAAGAAATATACTCGCATTCAAAAACATTTTCATTGCTAGCCAAGTAGCACATGCAAACAAATTACATCAATATAAAAGGCAAGTCCAATATCCACATAAGTACCTGTATACGGTAAACAGCTCAATTTCATACACCCAATGGCTGCTGCGAATCTGTACGTCTGTAGATTTTAAAAATAAAACCTGTTAATCCAATGACAAGCAGATTGAAGATTCATGTCACAATGACAATTTCTATGTTTTCTCTGATTAAGTAGGAAGTGCTTATAGCCTAGAGTCACATGTTTATCATGGAATGCCTTCTTCAGGTCATTTCCTTTAACAATTTCGATCGGTGATGTGTGCGATAATGCGGTTATATGCGCTAAAAGTGGCCAAATGTTGTGTTTGCTGACACTAGGATGTTTTCTGAATGACCTGAATACCTTCCGTGTCAAAATATGCCTCCAGGCTCAATACTTTCCGTTAATCAGAGAAAACACAGAAAATCTCATTTTTTCCGAAAACCTTAATTTGCTTCCCATTGGATTTACCCATTGCTGCATCTCGTTGGACACTTCAGATATCAAATTGTTATTTGCACATGATTTTCATTAGCACGAGATATTATTAAATGAATCTCGCTAAAGTAACTTCATTTTTGTTCTAATTGATTTTAAAAGATCAAGAAGACTAAGGATGTAGAATTTCATAAAGTCGCATTATTATTGACTCTATGAACATTTTAGCTTCCTTTAACAAACTTGATTTCAAAGAAAGTAGCATTACTGACAAGAGAATGATTATTAATAGACAAAGAAGATATGAATGCTTTTTCCTTTAGAAATCTGATAAAGATGACAGAAGCAAAAGTTCATTACAAGCACGCTTGCATAATGATAAGTTCATCTATAAAATCTGACCATCTTGCTGACATAAGTATCGCACATCTGGACCGTGTCACACCGAGCTTATCTATACCTTAAGGGTCACAGATTCATGCATTCAGATGCTAGTTTGAACAAGTCTACTAGTGCACTTAGTATAGGAGTTTGTAGGAAAATATGTACAAGCACAAATACATAAATCAATCATTAAATGAAAAATTATAAAGGATAAGCTGATTTTAATCAATATAGAATCATAATTGAAACGCCAAACAAAAACAAGAGAAAATTATGCAAATGATCAAGCGAAGGCATCCCCTCATCAAAGCTTCATTGTTTTTGCGTGATTTTGCAGATTTGTCAGCACTTAGTATGATTTACTACGCATTACCTACAAGTTTAGAAGGAAATGAGCCTGCAGCATGGACAGGATTCACATTTCTGCTCCTCGTCTCAACTCTCAAGCCCATCAAAAACATGACATGTTAACATCAAAGACATGACATGCAAAAGTGATCGATTTATGGATGTTGAAATGTTGACCTCAATTCGACGTTAAGATCATCGTGTCAAACGTTCACTGCTCTCTATTGACTTTCGCTGTGGAAGAACGTAAATATTCGAAGAATGTTTACCATATTACAAATTTACCATATTTGAGAAGAAGGAGGTATAAATGTGAATTATGAAAACATCACGTTTCCTGCAATTAGGGAACTTTATCATGCACGCTATATGCATGTCAGTGCTGACACTGTAACCTTGTGGTAGGGTGTTCGCCGCTTCTTCAAGAGTGACACCCTCGAAAGCGGTTGTACTAGGTGTTGGCCCAAGTTTCTTTATTATAAATGAAATCATTTTTTGAAGTGCATAATTCAATGCCCAAGTGATACCGAGAGCGTTTCCTCGAATAATGGCGATTCCGATTATCAGTTTGAGAAAGAAATATTCACACTTATCGCCAATATCTCACAAACCCTTCTAATGAATGCTGTCGTGGAGGGACCAGAAACACAGGTGTTTGCGGTCCCAAGCTGAAAAAAACTAGATTCTCTTCGAGCACACGACTGCATTGCCAGCGAAAAATGGCGTTGAGGAACAATTAATTAACTGCGACATGCTGGATGTGTGAACATATGTAAATTCTCAGACGTGGAATCCACCATTCCGAAAGGAAATGCTATAAGACCATCTGGTCTGCGGCCATAGCTACGACTAAGTCCCATAGGCTCTTTTTGAAGAAATGTGATAATAGCTTATCCCGATATGAAAGCGTTTAGCAGTGATGAAACCCAAAGACGGTCGCTAGAGATTTTATAATGGGATGCTGATGAAAAGAAATCAAAATTGCAAATTCTGACAGATGATAATTTCGTTTCCTCGTTTCTATATAATTTTGTAAATTCACATTGTTTGCTAGCTGTATATTGTCGCACATAGGGTTGGAACCGGCCTGGATTATGACGTTTGATGCAGGCAAACATCGACTGTTCGGGTATGGAACTGATGGCACAATCAATACGCTTTAGAAAAAGTGGCCAGGAACAGAGCCGACCAGGAATAGAGCTCAGGTCTGTGAGGTGCAAAAGCGAGCATCGTTTCACAAGTCCTGTGTATCTATCACCTGAACGTCAGCATTTCTCAACATCCAGCTTTTTGCAATCTGATGTCAATCGATCGTTAAATCTCTTCTTACCTTGATGTCATTCCTCCCATGTCCATTGGGCTACTGGAATGACACGGTGACTTCGTTGCTAGTCCTGTACAACTAACTGGCTTTTGGAGCGCGCTTGTGGTTATATTTTTTAATGTCGGCCCACTTTGGAGGCAAAAAAGTTTGCACATTAATACACTAGTTGAATTGGGTGGCGAGATGCTTTCTATATACAGTTTCGGGTCGCGAAAAAATGAATTTGAGAAACGCTGTGCTATGAAATTGCTTAAAATGCATCCTGATTCAATAATGACCCATCTTATAATATTTAGACAATAAACTTGCAATTCTAGAATGATGGACTTCCATGAATAAGCAACCCATTCATCAATACAATATTCTAATCCAAAAAAAATGAATTCCGACACTCAGATACAAAAGAAATGAGCCGAGACAGCCCAATTCGAATATTTTATGTTATTCACTCAAATTCCGAAGATAAATCAGTGTCATTTGAAGTAAGATATTTTTCTAATTCGGTGAAATATTTCTTGCCAACGCCTGACAGCGAAATCGTCACGTCTTTCAGTGAATGGGTCTGATTGTATGGCAACGTTTCTTTCTTTCCCATGAATATTAATGCCATTGATGACAAATTCAAAGATTATCGTTCAATAAAAAGACTAAAAGTTTTTGACCTCCTATTGATGGTGGAGGATGACGTACTGCAGCATCGGGGTTATCATTTCATCTTCTCTAACTGCAGGAATACTTGTAGGATGCATAGTTGATCAGAATATTCAATCAGCCTGAAATGGCCTCATCGTCAAATTAATGCAACGCCAACTTTCAAAATGCTTTCTATACATTTTCGGCTGTCTTAAGTTTACATCTATACAAATTTGGAAATTAGCCGATTTTTCGGTCTAACCTGGTCCTATGCAAGCATTTTCAGGTCTCCCGGCCCGTTGGAAATGCCTTTGCGATAGATGTGATGTGATACATCAATGAAGGCGCTTTACTCTTGATTGAAGTGTGGTACAAGGAGGCCCGCATTTCATAAAATACATATACTTCGACAAAACCACCAAAACGAATTTTCAACCAGACGAAGGTTACTTGAACTACTTGATTTTGACTGACATATATCCATGTGTTTAATGTTTCATTTATGTTGAGTTTATTTCTGATCAGCATACATATGTATTGATTAACTCCGTGTCTTGTTCTACATGGCTTTAGTTACAGGATTACATGTATTTGTATCATGCATTGTTACTGATTAATTTTAGATTTACCCGAATGAAATGAATACTAGAGGAATGAAAGCGTCAACCTATTATTACATTTTTCGATTGTAGTTACTCAACGAAATTTATTACCATTCACAATTATAAGCATACCTAGACAATCTTCTGCGCTCGGGAATGAATCAATGCAGTAAGAAACTGAGCAATGAAAGTCTGTTAGACATGGTACTAAAAGTCGTTGATGGCATCCCCATATCCCGCAATGTCCTAACTTCAGTGTCAACCAGTGAAAACGGAACCAAGATAAGATAATAAAAGACGCTGACGGCTCCATCGACACCGGCCATTTCATTGTACATTCCTATTGCGACGAATCTGACAGTTTCTCTACCACGTGTGACGACTTCGAATAATGTATTGTCAATGCCAATGTAAGGGCACGTTCCTGACGGCTTTTACATGACAAATATTACAACCAATATTCTACCAAATAATTCTACCAGTGTTGACTCTGCAATTGAAGTGTCTGTTTAATTCTTGACATAATTAACAATACAGTCGAGACTCGCTATAAAGAACCTCGCGTGATCCATGTGGAAGGTTCTCTATGGTGAGAGATTCGTTATAAACATGTTATTGAGCTCAAATATCATGCTGATTTTCAACAGCGTCCTGTGAAGTGCATCGGGCATTTTCATTTAGACCTTTTATCCTGTAAACTTTAAAAATTTTAGATTATTAAATTTTAGATAATTTACTTTTTTGCCATTTTATAAGCTAAAAAATAATGCATAGAGGTATTTCAATCACCAAATTTTCGAATGAATGAGAAAACATTGCAATTAGTGCAATATGCATTATACAGAGATGATAATAAAAAAACGCTGTATTGCGCTGAAATTCAATCGATGCTCATGCATTCAACTCGCGTTGCACAGCACCGTGTCATACATTATTTGAGAGCTTGCATTCTCAGCTCTAAATGAACTATGATAGACCGTAAGTATTGTCCGTTACAATGTCGAAGAGGCAAGGACTCAGTGCCGAACCTAGGTGTAGACCAACTCCTACGGGAATTTCTCAGTTTCTCACTGCACTGCTTCTCGCGTGTGCTTGAACACCATCGTACATATCTTGCACAATTCTGATATACTTCTCCATTATAGCCTTCCCTCTTAATTGCTATTTCTATTGCTATTCAATTGTTAATTTACAAATTGCCATTTTTCTATCAGTTACGGGGAGAACGAGCATGTTCTGAGCTTTCTTTTGATATACTGATCATCATAATCGATGAACTAGGAAAAAATTAGTGATATCGTAAAGTTATCACAAAATCATGACTGTTTTGACTGAAAATGCAATATTCTCACTATTTCATCAAAAATGTTCATGTTTGGTATCTTCAGAATCCTTGTGATGTAAGGAATGCGAATAATAGCACTATTCAAAAAAGTTCAATAGATCTTTCCAATTTCTTTTTGAAACTTCTTCAATATTTTTTCTCATAATAGCTAAGGTACACAAACGCCATGTAAGGTGAACGAAGGTTCAAAACAAAGCAATTAGCGAAGACATGTCTCTGTTCTCTCACAGTGCCTGCCGGTTGTTTGTGTACTTTGCGGTTGTGAGAAAAAACATTGAAGTTTGAAAAAGAAATTGAAGAAACTATTCAACTTATTTAAATAGTGCTAATATTCGCATTCCTCACAATGCAAGGATTCTGAAGATACCAAACATGAACATTTTGATGAAAAAGTGAGAATATAAATTTTCAGTCAAAACAGTCATGATTTTGTGATAACTTCACGATATCACTACTTTTCTCCTAGTACATCGTTGTTTATGACCAGTATATCAAAAGAAAGCTCAGAACATGCTCGTTCTCCCCATGCCTGATTAATCGTCATACTCACATGTCTTAAGAAAAATAGCAATTTGTAAATCGAGTGATTTTTACATTTTGAGCACTGCTCATCAAATACAACAACGGATACAAGTCTATCATAGCTCATTTTAAAACTGAGAATGCAAGCTCTCGAATGATGCATGACACTGTGTTGTGCAACACGATTGGAAAGAATGAGAATCGATTGAATTTCAGCGCAATTTAGGTGATCCTTTTTTTATTATCATGTACATGAGAAAGTGCAGATACATGACAAGATTTTCCAATACAGAGTGACTTCTGCTCATGACTTCCCGCTGCATTCATGCCAACGTCACTTTATCCGCTCATAATTTAAATCCAGTAGATGCAGAATCTTTTTATTTTTGTGCGATTGTTCGCTTCTACAACAATCAGCTTTGCGGACTTTATACGTTTCATTTTCACATGACACGGATTAAGAAATATTTATTCTTTTTTCGATTCCTACTGAAAATATAAGAAAATTTGGGATCCATGGACTAGGTTCGTTATAAAAGGTTTTGTTATAGCGAGTCTCGACTGTAATATTAGATTAGCATATTCGTAGGTCAGAGTTCAGAACTGCCAGATTTATACAGAATTATTTATTATTCGTTGGCTACAATTGACGAGCCTGCGCTATGATACAATGCATTCGCATCTTCAAGGTTGATTTCTATGAATAGATTTATTTCAAAACAAGCAAAATTTGTGAATATGAGTTTTTGTCATGAGTTAAAAAGTTCACAAAATAAGCATTTTTGGCTACTATTGTTAGATACCCTACCTATCCTGGGACCTACCTTGGGATGCGCGTGACATCGGTCATCAAAGTGGGCGCCGAAGTGATTATAGATCGCCAATCGATAGACATAATGAACTTTAAAATAAAACAGTTCGACTAATTTCAATTGTAAGAAAATACATAGTGCCCTGAAACATGCAGTTAATGGCATCGCTATGTTTTTCTAAGTAATCAATAATTATATTTTTATAAAGTCCATGCTGTATTTTTGCATTTTCTAATGTGAGAAGATAATCTAAGCAAAACTCCATTATTAATGTTCAAATGGATGTAAACCTGCTATCGCTTTGTCTTTGATCACCACACTGACTGTTTTTGATTCGCGGGATTCGTGCAAAACCAACTGGGATTTGCGTGGGGGCGCTTGTGATAACATCACGTATTTTGTATCAAAATATTTCCTCGCATTCAAACCGTGGCATATTGGCCCGAATACAGGTTTCCATCTGCTTCTGAAAAGTTAACCGGTCTCTGGTTTGGCCCCGTGTTATGATATTCTTTTCCCCAATCTAAATTCCTGATCGGAAAAGTCAGCAAGAGCAAAGAAAAAAAGTCTCCGAGAAGCCACAAGTCTCGATATCATAGTATAGCAACTTTAGTTCAAAGAATGGGAAGATGAAAAACACGAAAATTAAAGGTAGGTTCATACTTCAACGGCGTAAGGTGGTCGGCGTCAAATTTTTGTTGTCACGTGATCACTAAGTCAACACGTCACACACACCGCAAATTCACGGACGCGAATGAAGTTGTCAAAACCATGACTCATCTTGTGTGTCCGTCTCAACGTCTTGACGCAAGGCATGTTGGATATTTCCAACATTCTGCGCTGAGATCGAAGCAGGTAGAAGAGAAGGTTGCCAGGTGTTTTCTGACTCAAAGGAAAAGGATATTGAACTAATTGAACAAGTGCAAAAATATAGCAACTTGCATGACACGAGCTTGAAGGAGTATAAAGACGTCGAAATGTCGGAGATGTCCTGACAATCAATTACCAGGGACATTCAATGTGATTGATTTTTTTTATTCATTCAATGTGATTGGTAAGTTTGCAAAGAAAGGTGGAAATGTCTGTACGACACGTCTACCAGAAAGACCAAAAGATTGATTGAAAAAGAATGACAAACCAGTGCGCGAAGTTACCGGCGTTGACTATGAACTAAAGAACTTCACATCAAACCTTATCAATCGATAATCTGCAGTGCATAAAAGTAAGAACGACTGAGCGTAAATTTGCGTCCTGAAGTCGGCGCTGATGCACGGCGTCGAAGTATGAATCTACCTTAAGAGTCAACTTCCAAAAATTGCAACTGATTCTCTCCGTAAATTCTAAGCTGCATTACACTTTCCGCCGTGAAGCTGAGAGTAGAGGAAAGTAAGAAGACTAGCACCGGTATGGAGACTTTCCAACCGGCTGCATCTCTCTGCCATAAAGGTAATCCAATTCGTCGTAAACGTCTTTTAAGTCAATGAAGATTGAATAAAATCACTTAATAATTTCAAATGTCATTGTCGAAACTGATCCTCCTCCTCGAGACAGAGATTCGCATCAACTTCATTGAGGAGAAGGTAGTGGAAATTTAGTAGAAAAGTTTTATGTCGACGCTTGGAACTGACTTTATACCGAGCAATCAAATCAGCGATATGTTGATGGTTTCAGCTTTTGAAAGATTAGAATTCTTTATTAAATTTTAAATGTCTGTTTGTTGGAATTGGTGACCGTTTGCCAACATTCGCTATCATTGCAACAAAAATGCAAAGGATTGAACTAAACCGCAGCAAGAATGGAACCTGTATAGACAGAGGTCTAGACGAGCCACGAGCCGATACATTTTGGAAATATTCGAGCCGAGTCGAGAAAAACTTATTCGAAACGAATGACTTTTTGTTAAAACATAGCCAAAATTTAACCTGATAGGTGTGCCATAGATCTGTGTTACTCTTCCTACTTTCCCCTGCTGTCAGTTTCCGGTGGAATGAGTGACGTAGCTCATAATTTTCCGGAAAAATACAGTTGCAATTTTTGGAAGTTGAAACTTGCTTTCCGTGTTATTCACTCTCACCCTTTTGAGCTGAAGTCACAATGCTGAGATATCGAGACTTGTGGCTTCTAGGAGACTTTATTAAGTTTGCAAATGCTTCTCTTTTTCCGAGGGGAAGTTAAGAAACAATGGTGTTCTGATATCCTTCTCCAATCAGCAATTTAGATTGGAGGAAAAGGAACATGGTCATAACATGAATCATGAACTGGTATCACAACATGAATGCAATTCTGGTACAGGGTTGTGCTTACCAATCAGGCCACAGTAGTCTGTCGTACCTGTTATCCCACTAATGTTTTAAGCTACATTTTCCTTACCTCTCTCTCCAATAATCATGAACATATATATGCGATAATAAATTTCTAGAAAGGCATTAACTCACAGTAGGCCTGTCTTTGAGAAAAGACGCAAGGATAATGAAGATTATGAAGAGTTTAGACTACCACACTATCACGACAAATTTCCTCAACATGAGCAACGAATATCAAAACTTGCATTACTGAGTTCAGACCAGGAAAATGACTTGCACATTGGTTCTCAAAGCAAATTCCTCTTTGACCTCTAACAATTGACTCCTGACCTCTTGTAAATGACTCTTGACCTCAAACAATTGAATTTCCCGACACATAGGGGTACTGTAGCTTACTCTGTTAAAAGCAAGGATTTTATGCCTGGTATAGGCTTCTAATAAGCAATGTGGGTTTCTTAAAGGAGTTTTGATATAAACATTCATAAAGCGTTTTAAGGCAATTGTGGATCAATAATAAAGATTTCAAGCAAAATGCAATGACTGTGCGTAAGAAAATGAGAAAACCTCTTCCTTCATAAGGCACTCTTTAGAAGTATTTTTGATAATTGCTACTTATTTAAACTGTCATCTACGTTTATAAGTAATTATTTTCGACAAAACCGCTACATTTCCTTTCAGATCAACGCTTTACACTAAGTCTTCGGAGATTTTCTTCAATAGTAAATAAAACTACGATTACCCGATTATCACACAAATGCAAAAAAACAGTGAGACAATAAAAATATGAAATGTTGCAATTTCATCAGAAATTAATAAAGCTCACAATGTCTTTAATCACTTATAGTTTACTGGGGAGATACCTTCAGGAGTGAGTCGCTTTGAGAGAATACAAGCGCAATAGGTTGTGAAGTGGATAGGGAAACAAATCATAAGTAAGCCTAGGCAGAAAGCACAAAAAGTTGAAAAATTCGTGCCTCTGAAATTGGTCCATCCAGAAGGCCTGGAAGCAATCATAGCAAGCTTCATCTAATCATCCCCAATTTCACATTAAAAATTGACAGCAGATCTTGACTTCGAAATTTCGCTTGAAAGGATTGCCAATATTGATCCTGGCAGACTTTGCTTCATTCTCAATCAAAGTGTAATGCTGGATTCTGTGGCTGGGTTTGAATCCCTGATATTTTGGTATTAGTAGCTTGGCTTGACGGCTAGTGCTATGTTGTCTTGGGGGGATGAAGCCATCTGATTGGATTGCGGAAATTCTACAATTGCGGACTTATGTCATGCTGTCGCCCGTCGATAGCTCAGTAGGTAGAGCGTTGTCCTAGAATGCCAGATGTAGGTGGTTCAAATCCACCAAGACTCGCAGCTATTTTCCGTCTGTTGTATAATATTCACATTCATGCAATGAATACACATTTCTTGTTATTTCAGTGAGAATAGCAACAACAGCAGCATGATGACTTGAAGGAGATGATAAATCTGGCTCTGATTCGAAAGTCTCCTTCGGCAACTCTACATGCCACAAAAAACAATCAAGTCTCTGTTGTATAATTTTTAGCGATAAATATTCTGCTAGCAGACAAACGAACTCGAATGAAAGCGAATTTCATTGAAGTGATTCTTGACTTAATTTTGGTGAACCTCATTGAAACGAATTTGTCTGAAGAAATGGAGCTGTTTTACTAGTCAATTTGTAATCTTCTGATTTCGTAAATTTTGTTACACTATGTCTATGAATAATTTCAGTTTTCAGGTAGCAATACTTTTATCAAGAAAATGTCATCCATCGAAATATTGATCACAACTAGTAAAAGTGAATGAAATACTTCAAATAACACGCAATTGATGCAGTATGACCATAGAAATCCGACAAGTACTAAGGGTCTAGGAATTGTACATGTTCATTGAAAACAACATTACGAGGTGGACAAGCTTTGCTATGAAAACGGTACCTCTAATGAATCTTCCATAGTGCCTGACAATAGTATAGTGTCACGCGGTGCTGAGCCGGTTTCAAAGCCTTGTCAGTGATTTTTGTAGCGATTCACGAGTATTCTCATTTCTTTTTAAATATGAAGTCATTTTGAATAATGACTTTTTACAAAACAAAGCATTAACTCTCTTCTGTCGGCGGTATAAGCGGGGTGGCATGGAGTTCCCTCTCATTTTAGTGTTTTTATGATGCAATCGTTCCCAAAAGTAGATAGCTAAGTTTCAATCGTGCCCGACTCAATTGGCGCATGCTCGTTCCAGTGGTGGCATCAGTTCTTGCCGACTCAGTCATCTTGTCACTATATATTCAAAATTCAACATTCAAATTCCACTTTTTTTCAAACAATTGATATTTCAAGCATCAGCTTCAAATTGATGGCAGATTACTTTAATAAGTTGTCATTGATCAGTTGTCATGTGAAAGCGTCTGATGACAATGTTTTGAGCATTGGGATACTTTAGCGGCGGTGAAAACAACTCAAACAGAGATTTTTGAAAGTTCATGCGCGCAAAGTAATCTGCGCATTTTCTGTTACTGTCTTGTTGATACATAGTGCATCAAAATTGCAGAACTTGATCTAGATGAATGAATACACCAAATATATTGTCAGGCATGATAATTTGTCCATTTTTGTGACTTCCACTTCTTAGCATAAACCTGGCAGTGCTACTTATAAAGCTATTATGAGTGGTTTTGAAGCATATCAATAATAAACATGTTCATATAATTATTATATAGCTGTTTGTATTTTGAAGCACATCTTGAAGCCTAATTTGGCGCCCAACCGTGTTGTTGACCATCAACGAACATATTATTTGCATCCATTCCAGAGGGAGTGAGGACTTTGGCCACCCTGTCGCACTTTTCATTGGGTCTTCTTAAAACTATACCGACTGGTTTGCAATTCGGTGACTTTCTGTTTCAGCGCATTTTCACACTTTTACCTAAAATTGTTGGACTTCACGCGCTCAAATTCACCTAATTTGAAAACTACTTTTATTGAAGGTCTGAATTGTGCCACTATTATTGCTAGGTTAACATTAAAGCTTTCAAGGAAGTCTTGACTTTTTATTGCGATATAGATATGAATCATCTATTATGCCACAGATTATGAAGGAGTATTGGAAATTCTATTAAATGCTACGTGCCAAAATTGTTGGTAATGACAGGCTTAAGTAGTCATTCCTGTGTCCTTTACTAATCTTTTGATTTCTTTCTGTATTTGCAGTAAGCATGTAGCTTTTATTCTTCATTATCACATTCAAAATCACATTCAAATTCAAAATTAAGCCAGTTCTCACGCAGGCCTATATTGAAATGGCCACCTTCGAAGGAAGATCCTCTAGCTTTAAACACATCATCTTCCATACATGAGTAAATCTTATCTACTCACAGAAGGAATGTCACAGTACATTCATAAGGTTGGCATCGTCAGTAGCAGCCATCAAATTATATTGTGAAAAACTATATTATTATATTGCATATATATTATGTTGTGTCAAATTTCTATATTTAATGTCAAATTTATATATTAACTATATTATATTATGTCAAAATTGATGATTTCTAATTGATAATCATAGCACATAGATAATCTAGGTAGAGCAAATCAAAACCCCATGAGAAAGTCTGTACTTCAAACATGTTGCATCGGGATTTTGGCGGCGCTGTGGTCGTGTGGTAGAGTGTTCGTTCTACCTCCGGGAGACCTTGGTTCAATCCTTGATCGACTCATACCCAAGGCTTTCAAAATAGGTACACCCTGTATTCTTGCTGAACACTCAGCAGAAGAAGAAAGAGAGTGGGACAGATGAAATTCTGCCACATTAGTCCGGCAGCCAGAACAAGTCTCTGTAGGGAACGAGGCCGAAAGTGAGACTTTCACAAAATGATGTACACCCTATACCTACTACGAATCGGCACGTCGAGTTCTAGTGAGTTCCTCTTCTTGACAGACAGGATCAAAGAAAAACACATGTAAATTCAATGGGACGCAGATTGATGCCATTGGCTAAAATGAAATTTTCTATGTTTTCTCTGATTAAACGAAAAACACTAAGCGTAGAGCCATAATTTTTGGCATGGAATGTCCTCAGGTCATTTCCCTTCTTGTTCAAGCACCCCCGTCTATAAAGCTAAGCACATTTAGATTTGGCTGCCCTCTCAGTGTCGGCAAACACAAACCTTTTAAGCAAATTTATCCACATTCAACCACATTCTCGCATACATTGCCGATCAGAAGCATGATAATAGCACATACATGTACACATCATAGGAAATGACCTGAAGACATTCCATGTCAAAAATTATGACTCTAAGATTAGTACTTTCCAGTTGATAAGTGGAAACATAGAAAATTTAATTTTGACCAAAAACTTCAATCTGCGTCCCATTGAATTTACATGTGTTTTTCTATTATCCTGTCTGTCAAGAAGAGGAACTCACTAGAACTCGGCAGACGTGCCGATTCGTAGTATGTATAGGGTGTGCATCATTCTGTGAAAGTCTCACTTTCGGCCTCGTTCTGGCTGCCGGAGTACATGGAAGTAGGGCTTCCGAAGATGATATGCCGGTATTTTAACTTCATGTAATTCAGAGCAGTACTCCATCGAGCGAGAGAGAATTGTCATCCCCCTCCGGAAATCTCCATGTGCCTCATATCCCGTTGATGAACAAAACGAAAGAGTGGGATTTCTATGATATAATGCGTCCATCGAAGTGACTTCGTTAAAAATTCTATCAAGAGTGAAGCTGTGATTCCATTTTGACATGTATCAGCCTGACATTGTTGAAAATCAAGAATAATCAGTGTGGACATGAGTTACATCTCTGTGGACATTTCTCACCTGATGTAAAGTTGCACAAAAACGTGAATGATAAAGACGTTGGGAAGACAAAATACGCACGAGATTTCACAAGCGGGAATTCCGGCGAGAATCCTTATTGAGTGTGAAGTAGACAGATCAACAAGGACACGCGTCAGTGGGAAACAGCCAACGAATAAGAACTGTTCTTGCGATCCGGGAAATTATTTGTTCGTAGTCATGAATGTGAAGAGATACAAAGCCTGCACGATGTGGTGAATATCTTCCGTACACAGTTTGATGGCGAGGGAGAGATCTGGAAGAGGTTAAGTGGACCCACGGGTGTAGTCCCATTTTAAGAGGTGGCAAGGCGGTCATCGCTCTTGATGAATTGTAAATATGCAAAACTCTGCCAAGAATTGCAATACCTGTAGTTTGTAATGAATCAATATTTGACAAATGCATGATCTTATGTGATAACTAATAACATATTATATAGAATTTGTAAAAAGTGCCCTATTTAGCAAAAAGGTCATGTTGTAGCAATTCCTTAACAAAACCTGCAAAGACCTTTGAGCTATGTTGCTGTTGTCACGTTTGTGTGAGTGTTTTGCTTGTGTGCTTGTGTGTCTATTTCGACGTATTGAAGCCAAAGTTCGCTAATAGTGTTTAACCTGTTTCCACAAAATTTTCGACCGCATTGTATTAACTTCAATTCTTCTTGATCTTATTGAATGTTCAGCCCCCCTACATGCTTTCCGAAGTCATGCTTCAACTGGTGAAGGTTAATAATAACATTGCATTGCTTCTCAAATCTCCAGAGGTGTGTTGTTCGACTGACCTGTTTGGACATGTCTAAGGCATTTGAGAAAATTCATTACAAATTCCTGCTCGATCATTTCCGCAGAAACAATATTGAGAAGGGCTTAGACAGGTAAAAGAGCTGTGTTAAGAGATATGACTCTTATGATGAAGTATTCCTTGCGTCTCAAGACGGTGTACCTCAAATCTGTGCTTTAGGCCCTTAATTGCTTATTTATCTTCGTTGGTTCACTTTCTGACCCTTCGACGTCTGCAGTTGTGCTTTATGCAGATGATATTACACCAACTGGTAATTTAATGTCTCCAAGAACTTTGAGCATATCAAACACTGGATTCGGGAAAATCAATTGTCTCAGGTGTTTACATTGACGGCCGCAGGAGAAAATTGGGAAAGAAATGCTGTGTGATTGCAGTTTCAACAATTGCAATGATGAAACAACGAGGACTATGTTGGCATCATCAAAATTAACATCAGAACCCTCAGAATCCTTTGGACCAGAGACAAATTGATTTGCGTGTGGGCTGATGTAGAACATATAATCCAACCCGAGGCATTGTATGTAATGGCAGCAAGCGATGGAGATTGACATAGATATTTGACTCCCTTTGCTTATGTAAATGGTCAAGCGCGCGCATTGCAGAAGTGGTCGCATCAGCGAGCATGCGAACCACAGCTGTCACATTGCAGGCAGGTCTGTCAAGTGAAGAATGCCCATCTTCAACTAAATTTTTCTCCATGATGAATTCGTCAAATGGAAATATTATTCGCATCGTTCAACTCTTCTCGATCTAAATTTACTGACTGTGTGCGTTTAATGCGGTGTCAATGTTCTCGTTCGTCAGAATTCAGGCTTGAATTTGTATTGCGTTTAATGGAAAATTGATCTTCTTTCCCCTTAAAGCCTAGCTCTGACTGTGACCACCAGTAGGGAAAAAAGTCATTTGTAGATCCAAACACGCCGACAAGGCAATTTACCTCTGTGCTTTGGACTAATATGTTGTCGTGGGACTGACATTTCAAAATCGTTCTCAAGATTGTTTCCCAGAGATTGTATGTCATGAATCTCGTAATGAATTAATTGGTGCGGCATTAAGAGCCATCCTTTGCATGAACTTGTGCCCAATCGTCTGCTGCGCAGTCCACATTTCAATATTGATAGTGTATTTTCGTTTAGATGAATGCCCTCATTCCTCCTATATTCATATTGTTATTGTTAATTGTCTGTTACATAACTGCGAGCATTTGACTTTTATGAAACTGTTGCTTTTTTGTCCTTGTGTTGTCGACATGCTTCATGGATACATATACATATATATATATATATATATATATATATATATATATATATATATATATATATATATGCATATCATAGTCCTTTGAAAAGTCATTTTGTAATGTTGTAATGTCGTGATTTCAAATTGTTCTGAATAAGCGCTCACTTATTTACTTGCTTAGTTACTGCTGTCCAATCTGCCAACCAAAATGGCCAAACGTTGGCGGTTCAATCTGTATATCTCGGACTACCTTCAGTGTTCCAAAATAGGAGTTCAAAATAGTGCGCATTTTTCATGAATGACTTTACAAAGTGATTCGATGAGGGAGGCAATCAGAAAGACAGGTTACACGGCAAGTCTTAGCAGGCAGGCAGGCAGGCAGGCAGGCAGGCAGGCAGGCAGGCAGGCAGGCAGGCAGGCAGGCAGGCAGGCAGGCAGCCAGGCAGGCAGGCAGGCAGGCAGGCAGGCCTATTTGACTTCACACAAATTAGTGTTTAGCCTATGTCAGGCAGAGTGACTACCCGTCTCTATGCTCTGGCGATGTAAGAAAACATATAGGGTGAGGTCATGAACATTTGGTGGAATCTCTGATTGACATCGGTGTAAGACCGTTTTAAACATTATAACACTATTCACTTGAGAAGTATGTGACTTCAAAACAGTAGCATGGGAATTGCTAACATGAGTTAATCTACTCGTACATTCCTTCAAATTATTCATTTATATAAGAAGTGGCCATTTCACGTATAATATGTGTCTATTTTGAATTCAAAATTTAATATTTCTATTAAAAAAAAGATGCTCACATTTAAGAAACACACTATTGATAACAAATTACTATTGGTCTGTGTAGAAAATAGCATTTTCAGATTCAGAGAAATTATTATGGTCAAAAATAGAGAAATTTTAGAAGTATGCAACAAGTCAAAATTAATTATGATGTGTGATATCCGACTTGAGGGCAGATTAACAAAAGAATTCTAAGAGACACAGTGATCGATAAAACGATCCACGACAGATTCAAATCTCAGCGCAATCATGCTCTTTTCCATTATTAATAGAAAATGCATTTTTCTTGAAAATTCAAGTGGAAATCATTTTTTTGGACTTGTAAAATTTCGATCCACGATTTTAGAAGCCACGACGAGCAGCCTACCGCTGCAACATAAAATCTGGCGTCTCAGTATAAATAACTACTAATGCATGCTGTAGCTTATGGGAATGCATAACGGCATATATTTTATTTTATTTCAACAAACCCATTTCCCTGAGAAAAAGTAGGGGGAGATGTCACACACAAAAATAGCACGATATTCATAGTCAAAAGCGCAGTCAGTAGTCCCTTCACGACGTTCACGTCTTCTTCATCATACTCTTTCACTCGTTCTTAACAATTTGCCGTCATTCAGTTTGTCCTGCGCCTTCTCCTTCCAAGTTCTCCATTCTTCTTCTGTGTTTCCAGGTCTGACTTAATGCAGTCCTTCCAGCGAATCCTTGGCCGTCCCTACTTCTTGTCATTGTGAATGTGTCATCCATCTCTTCCGCTGTTTTACTACCCTTTCGTTTCCCATCCTTGCCACATGCCCTGTCCACCACAATCTTTTTTCCACCACTTTCTGTGTCGCCGATTTCTTCAATCCTGCTTCCTCCCTCAGCTAATAGCGGCTATTTACTTTTCGGTTACTGTTCGGATGGATTATTGCCTTCAATGCGGCACTCCAGTATCATTTTCTTCTTTACTTAATCTTCATTTGTGTCCCCATCAGCCTCTGTTGCAAAATTCTGAACTCTACCTAAACGATTCACATATTCACTTCCATCACTTCCGAAAATAACTTCTTCAACCTCCTTTCCTTCCATGTTAAATCTTCTCCTTAACTCATTCCTTTATTATGTGCTGCAAATCTTCTTCTACTCCGCAATTGTCGTATTTCCTCTCTTCCATTGATCTGTCTGTTTTACTTGTGCTCATCACCGCGCTGTTTTCGTATAGTCTCATAGTTCTGCTCCTCCTTATATTCCAATTTTTGTACATCCTCATTTTCTTCTTGTTTCTCATATAGTATGATAAGTTTGTCTTTTTCTCCATTTCTCTCCTCCATTCCTTTTCACTTATGGTCTTGGTATTATTCTTCAATTTCTGCTTCGACTTCTCTTCTATATCACTTCACGATATTCCTAATTCATTCATGTACTCTTCTCATTGTTTCAACCATGAATTCTTATTCCTCTATTGTTTCAAAATTTCGTTCAGAGCAAAATCCCTTATCCATCACATGTTTTAGGAGCATTATTTTACTCTCTATCCCTTTTCCTCTTGGAGCCCAAGATGCATGCTTAAACTTTGTCTTGATTTTTATTCAATTTTTCTATGTCCTTCTTTGTAAGTACCATTGCTCCCATGCCATGTATTATTATTGGGAGTATTGCACCTTTCCAAATCGCTTTTCCTAACCTTTCTTTCATAATTTTTCCTCTCAACGTGCGGCGCATCCAATAGTCATATTTCTTACTTTTCATAGAATCTTGTCACATAGCGTTATACTGCATAGTTATCAATGAATTCTAACAGACGTGTGACTTAATTCTATTTATTTTTACAATACAAATTGAGCGTCACTATCGGCTGAATTGTACATCCATGAAATTTGAAGTGTTGGTTTCGGAGATATTAATTAATAAGGGTACGAGTGCCCCCAACCCTTAACATTTTACCGATAAGAAATATCCTGCAGGAGATGGGGTTGCCAAGTATTGTCAGCAACAAAAAACAATTTAAGATACCAACGATCAACAATTAACTTTCTTGAAGATTAATTTTATTCCACATTCACTTAGAATTCGACATACAAATATCAGCGAGTCTCGCAGCTAGAAAATTGACAGATAGATACATTTTCGATGATGTTCAAACTTGAAATTATTCAACAAAATCATTGAGAGCGCAGTGACTTGCCACAATAAACCAAGTGTAATGTTTTCTTCTTCGGATCACAATGTAACTGGCGTAGAACTATTTCGGAACCAAAATTACACTGACGTTTAAATCCCAAGACACAAAGCGTGAATGGATACAAGATATGACACATGACATTTTAAATGAAAACAAATCTGTGACTTATTCATTCTAAGGATGTCACAATTAAAAAACAAGAAGTAATTATGGAAAAGGAAAACCAAAACGCTGACTGACATCCTATGATGTTGAACTAAATCTTTATTTCATATCAAAATATTTTTGCTCATATGAGGCTTACATCGCTTGTGTGGCATGGAAAGACATTTGCGACTTGCAAATAAAATCAGTCATGAATAAAGAGTGTCACGCCTGATCAAAAAATCTATTCATCTGGACAAAAGTGGAGTAGGATCCCTTCTTAACACGTTCACTGCCAGTAGTGAGTATGCTCACAGATGGTGTTGCACCAATATTTGCCACTTCGACTATATTTGCAGTAGAATAAAATGGTTCCTACATTTCTTTTTAAAAATCATTTGAAGCTAGTGACATGATGCCAATGTTAAGATCATGTGCAAAGTATTACGCCTGTCATAAATATATGGAGGTCATGAATACTACAAGATTAGAAAAAATGAAAGTACTGATTAAATGCAGAACAGGTTGGAATTATTCCACTAACTGCTGACTTAGTTGTAACTAAATAACTAAGATATGTACTTAAGTAGTAAGGAAGTGACAAACACCAGATAGCGCAAGATGGCCGCCATCGCTGAGTCCCCCCCCTCTGGAACGGCAGAGTGTCGTGGTCGGCCGCCGTGGTGCTTCGGGTCTGAGTCCCCCCCCCCTCTGGAACGATAGAGTGTCGGTCGTGGTGGACTTGGGCGACCGCCAGGATTAGTCTTGAGGCTATAGTGTGTGATGTTTTTGGTGCAATCTGCTGAATGTTGGGTTGTAAAATGGGTTGTTTCGAGTGGAAGGAGTGGTCGGATGAGAAAACGGAGGTCGGATTCGTATTCAGCGTGAAATTCTGCATCGGTAGGGTGAGTTTCAAGGCAATCGGTGAGAAATTTTCAACATTT
>CAJQUW010010666.1:0-7500 GCA_907163375.1 Prostheceraeus crozeri
TTGAATATCCAAGTGGATGAGTAGTTCGTTAGTGTTATTATAGTCCACCACTTTAGGATGATGTTTATTTTTGGCATTGGGATCAAAGAAAGTTACCAATTTATTCAGATAAAGGAGATAAGGGGATGGATCAAAAAAGAGTCGTTTTATGTGAGGCACTTGTGGTGTCATAGGTGAATGGGGGCCATGTCCATTCTTTTTAAAAGTAATGGAGTGAATGGTGAGTTCAGGGGTTAATGGATATTCACAGTAAAAGATGGGTAATTGAGTTTTGTAACGTATCCCCATTGTGGTTTGTAGCTTTTTAGCTTTTGCGATGTTGTGATACATGGTATCTAAAATACCAATGGGAATTTCTGATTGATTGAGGGCAGCGGTTTTTAATTGCACTTTTTTAGCGCCACCACCTCCAATCCCAGGTGGACCTCGTTTTCCCATGGGACCACGTTTTCCTTCAGGGCCTACAGGTCCTATGGGGCCAATAGGGCCTGGGGGACCTGGGGGACCTTGTACACCCTGTTTTCCAGGGGGGCCTGTTGGACCTTCCACACCACGAATACCAGGTAGACCTATGTCACCTTGGGCACCACGTTTCCCAGGGGGTCCATGTGGACCTATGTCACCTTTAACACCTTGTGGACCTCGTTCTCCTTGTACACCACGAGCACCTTGTACACCTCGTTCACCATCTCTCCCTTGGGGACCTTGGGGTCCCTGTGGGCCTTTATCACCTTTATCACCTTTAGGTCCACGTTCTCCATCCCTTCCATGACGACCATCTTTACCATCCCTTCCATGACGTATATTGGAAGTGGTTATACTTTTACCAGATCACCTTTGTCACCTTGTCCCTTTTCACCTTTCATCCTTTGAACCACGATCACCTTTATCCACCTTTATCACCCTTGTCACCTTTATCACCTTTATCACCCTTACACCCTTATCACCCTTAGTCACCCTGTCACCCTTGTCCACCTTTGTCACCCTTAATCACCTTTCACAACCACGAGGACCGGATCCCCTTTCTCACACAGGGGACCGGGATCCCCTTTCTCACCACGGGGACCCGGTATCCCCTTTCTCACCCACAACGGGTACCCAAGGAACCCCTTTCTCCACCACGGGGACCAGATCACCGGGGTCCTTGCGGTCCTATACGCAATTGAATACACCCTGAGGTAGAGGGGCGTTTGGCGTTTATTTCCGTTTAAGAAGGGTATCCTGCAGTGGTGTGGGGTGAGATGTGGTAAGAGGACCCATTGAAAACGAACAAATCAGTTGGAATAAGTCTTCAATGTATTTTGAATACTGATCTCCTTACACCAACTTCCCATTTATCACCAATAGGGAATAGTGTAATGGGGAGTAAATCATTTGAAAATCCGATGACGAGTTGTTTGAAACCGTTTTCCGGTTGAGCATTGCTAAAGACATGAATCACCAAGTCGGTTATTGTTGGTGTTACATCCCCATCGGGTAAAAGGAATGAGTCCTTACCTAAAACCATTACAAAGTGGAACGAGGGCTGAAATGACGTTTACAAAAAGGAACGTCCAAACATCATTGGAATGAATACACCATCATCCACCACTGATTTCACTTCAATTGGATTGATGACACGACTACTCAAGGGAATAGTATTCCACACCAGGGATCACCACATTGATCAATTTACCAAACTTAGCCGTGTGTTTCAAAAGGTACCATCTTTAACAAACGGCGTGTGTATCACCGATAGCACTGGCAGCTACAAATCACAATAAATAATATGTTGATAGGTATTGGGATACGAATGCCAACGTGGTAGGTGGGTTTGAAAATCAGAATGGGGTCCGAAATAAGTACGTGTCAGGTTGAGAATTTACCCATGGACACCCTCAAAATCAATGTAGGTTATTCATGCCCGTATGCGAATAAGAAAGGAAATGTTCCGGAGATTAGTGTTAAACGAATATCCTTCCCAATGCGATAGGGCTGTTTGCATGTAATTGATAAAGACCCATGAATGGTATAAGGCTCCCTTTAGGAATGAGGAACGGTTTGAAATTGGAAAAGGAAAATTGCATACCATAATCCGCATATCGAAATAAGACTAACATCCAAGGGTTTCATCAGACACTGAACAGGTACATATGAAAGATGGGGCCCGATTATTAAAGTTCCATGGTGAGTGAGACTGTTCTTGTGAGGTTTTTTGGCACGTGGACGAATGCGGTAAGAATCAGTCCCCTCTGTTAAATAAAACACATATTGCGTTCTGATTAGTTGTAAGAGTCCATTGGTGAGACTACCTTTACATACCCTGAGGCATTTAAACCATCGTGGGAATACCAACACCAATCGGTTTCAAAGGAGGGGAAAGCTTTTCTCACGAGGGAGAGTTCCTGAGGTCTGCGACGTGAATTTAGACACGAAACGGTCATCTCCTGCTTAATAATCTGAAGCGCGGTAGGCATGTGCACCCAAAGAGATAACTGTTGAGAGATATAGATTCCGCAGATACAGTGGCTTTCAATCCATGTCTTTGTACGTCGGTGGGTTTAAAGTAATCGTTGTTTCCTCTTCCTTCTTCCAAGGATAGAGTGTAATGGGTAAGGAGGGTAGTAATCCGTATAGGTGGACTCAGTAGGCTATAATCCCACAGGGTATTAGATGTGAAGAATCATACCATCAATAAAGGAGGTGGGGTAAGGTGCATAATATTCCCATACTCTGTGGCTTTGAATAGGAAGTGATAGTCAGACTTAACCAGACGCGCAATGTAATTTCCGAGGAGAGAGAGCATTTGAAAGTGTAACCGATAAAAGGATGGTTGAGGATGAGTAATTGAATCCAAAACATAATACGGTTTATTCGGCATCCCTTTAATGAATGGGCATGAATCAATGGTTGAAGTGTATACATGCCCTTGGGAAGGTGTAGATGCACGGGACAGAAGTGGACGACTGGATTCCGTATGAGAAATACACCAGACGTACCGGATTCGGGAGATGAATCATGGGTCATTGGTCGTAATAATTGGGAATGCGTTGACGATAGTTGCCATTGATGACTCAATTTCTTTAGGCGTTGGGGATTGATGAAGAATATCCTCGTGGCCATATAAAACTGGTGTTTCAAATGGAATTAGGAATGAAAATGGACAGGTCCTCTGGGTGGCAGAATTGCAGGCATCCAGGATGGGTGTATGTCATCAGGAACGTGAGAGGACCATGCTTTGTGGCGTGATGATGGACTCGCACTCACATGATAGGTGCTACAACCGTCACGGGTGGAGGGTTGTAAAGTCAGAGCCCCTTCCCTCTTATCCAATAAATGGATTGAACGGTTAGAGAGAGAGTAAGTTTGGGAATGTTGAAATTTCTTAATGTTACATCTTTCACACCACAATGTCTTTTTAATGATACACCCTCCGTATTGTAACTGTCCCACCAGGGGGTGTGGGGGCCCCCTTCTCTTGCCATAAATCCTTGTGATTTCCGTTCGAATCAACAGTTTAAGCAATATGTGCCTCTCCTCCTCAAATTGCGCGATGAAGAGGGGGTAAAAATTCAAATGGACCTCCCCATCGCAACATTCAATGAGCAAGTGTTGATACCACCCCCCTTGACAGGGTAGCCATTCATAAGGAAAGGAAGGGGTGATTTGATGAGGTATGCGGAAAGCGGTAGATGAGGAACGAGGTGAGTAGAAAAAGTGTAGGGTGGGGGTTGATGAAACACCACCCGTTTTTCAAATACTGGGGAGAGTATAGCAAACCCACATTGGGGATTGATAAGACTGTGGGTTGTATAGAACCCCAACACGGCAAAGAAGCCTATGACGACACGTTTGCCGGTTCTTTCACGTGAATGAGGAGTGAGTCACACACACTTTAGCCAATTGTTCCAAGTCGGTGTGTCACATTGTGTAAAGCTTTCCTTGGACAGGGAGTCTCCAATTTGAGAAGCGGTTAAGAACTAAGACAATTCAATGGAAATTCCAAGTAAGATGGGTAAGGGTCGAAATACAGGACGAAGAATTGAAATGGGTAAAGAGACTCGATCCTGAATAGAGCCCGGTAGGGGTTGACGTGAGAATGTATCACAACTCATACACTAATATCCATCGAGCCGAGGGGAGGTGGTGTAGCGGATTTGATTGTGGTCGTGATAATGCACAAGCAGTCTCGATTCACCAGAGCATCATGTATTGATTGGACCGTTGGTACTAACAAATATATGTACGTCGACTAGCTTTCACGGAGGAGAGGAGGGGAGTTTTTTCAATCAAGGTGTCTGTATACATTTTCAAATGGGCCACAACATTAGGTCTCTGCACTTAATGTATTGGGGGTCAGGGAACACTTGGAGGGAGAATACTTGGTATTGATTGTTAATGTGTACTACCCTCTTCTCGGGTAAAGTTTAGCGTAACGTGAAGCGCTACTCATCCATTGCGACAGGGATAATTGATTCCCCAACTTGTGGCGGATAACTTGCGGAAAGAGGTCATGAGTTCACGCAAAATAATGGAAGCTTCATATCGTACGGAAACACTACTTGTCTTCTGGCTTTGTCGGTGATATCATGTTGTCCCAGCCAATAATCCCCCTAAACATCCAATGTATCATTTTGTTTAAGACCAAGGGCGTGGACTATATCATGGGTAAGGTAGTTAAATGAGGGCATTGGCGAGATTCTATGCGCGTAATATACCACAGAATTCTTTGTCATAGAGGCGTATCAGAGTATTAGATCCTGATAGATGATTATCTTCACCATGACTGGGTAGCCGCGGGTACACCCGTCAGGAAGTTAGGGAGAAAGACCGTTTCCAAGGGATAACGCACCCAAACAAACCAATGTGGTATCCACTTCCACGGCACATTCAAGACACGTAACTGCGAGAGACATCACTCACCAATTGGAAATCCATGTACGCCCATTTTTTTTATAGACTGGTATTCCGAGGGTAGCAGCCACTTTGCAATGAGAATCTCCTTCATGCCGTACGTTGAAGAGGGTCCCACATCAATCACACCATCTCCATTTCAAAAAATCATCCAAGTCGCATACGTCTCTTGTGCATATCCCGATGGAATTGTTTTAGAGATAGGAAGCAACGATGTATGGGAATCACACTAAACAAAAGTCTTCATACGAGCCAGTCGAAAGTGATTCACAATAAAAATCACCTTGGCGAGAGTACTACACGTGTTTTGTATAACGGTTGTTTGTACCGAGACAGATGAAGACCGTCAGTAGGGAGAAACCAGGCCAGGCTAATGCGGGGGATCAGGACCAACACGTAATGAAACACGGTATATTCCTTCATCTGATAGCAGAGAGATGGGAGCCACTTCAATGTGTACACTCCCGTTCGGTAAATCCATCCCAACCCATAATACAGGAGTGAGGATTACCTGCTTCTTGACATGGTAAACATTTGGGTTTGTACGCGATTGCGACTTAGCCTTCCAAACGCATCAATTGTGGTGTAATGTAACCGATTCTTCTTTGATGCATACAAGGGGATGACGTATGACTTTCATCCGCTCTTCCATAGTTACTAGTTAGGGAGAAAAGTAACCATGTGGCACGTTGTCCCCACATCCGGAGTCTCTTCCGCGACGGAAGGACTGGACATACGTTTTCCGTAATGTTCAATCGTAATTGACATAGCCCAAGCCCTTGTACACCTACTTCCCATTGAACATGTGGAAAGAGAAAGGGCTCATTGTAAATGAGTAATAATAATGGAGATGGCCATTATTGTTAAATGAATCATTTGTGTACACATTGCTGATAATAGGATGGTAAAGTCCTGGTTCTCTTCTCCCCCAGCGTCTATCCTTTAATATTTCTGACGATGGTTCACCTAAAGGTACAATATCCGAATTCCTTCACCCTAGAATTTCCAACGACTTGGGGTAGCCATGCCAATACAACAAGTAATTTCCACGTTTGTCAAGACGTTGTCCGTTTATCGCAAGGTACGTCATCCACATTGATAGCGTTCCTCATCGCGTTGCACGACTTGTAATTCATTCGCATAAAAGGCCCCACGGATAGGTTCTCCCATCAAATCCACCAAAGTATACATGCGTGTCCCATGCGGATCTTCCCTAATGCTCTTGATACGAAACTCCTCCGTTGACCAATTAGCTTCATACCCACGTCCAAATGTTCCTTTATCCCGTGAAATGCGGACACGTGCCCCCACTTTCAAAAGGGGAATCCTTCGTGTCCTCTTCTTTAATTGAGGATAGTTTTGGAGATGACGTTTATGTTGATGGGTAAGGATAGTGCCAATATCTTCCTTGGTCACTTCATTTGGAATAGCGTGGGTGGTTGAATGACGTGTATTGTTATAAGCCATCATAATGTCGGGGAGGAAATCAATCCAGTTCTGGGCATTGGTCGCGGTAAATATACGTTCCAATTTCTCTTTAATGGTACGGTTCAAACGCTCCACGTGCGCGCATTTGTAAGGGCTATAAATAGAAAAGTGTTCAATATGATCTTTCTCGAGGACATTGGCCACTTTCTTATTATAGAATTCACGGCCTTGGTCTGTTTGTAAACGAGCTGGGGGAGGGATGGTTTGAAACACTTGTTCGAGAATAGAGGCCACTTCCTCTGCACTTTTGGTTTTGAGGGGGAAGGCCCAAGCTTTGCGTGAGAAGATATCCATGAGCATGAGAATGTATTTATAGCCGCGATTGGATTTGGCATACTTTTGATAGTCCACAATGTCCGCTTGGAATTGGATTTGGGGACCACTCACACGATACGGTTGGAGAGGGCGAGGGCGTTGTTTCTTGCGGTGGAGAGTGTAGGTGGGTTGGGATTGAAGCCAGTGACGTACACGCGCGGGACTGATTCCGGACGCAGCAGCTAAAGAAGCGACGGAACCGTACCCCGCAGGGTGTTGGGCGTCGTAGTAAATGTCCTTGAGGCGATCCATCCATGGCGTCACGTGATTTCCATCTACTTGGTTGGACATGTTGTTCCGTATGGGATGCACAGCAGGTCAAGGTCACGACAATGTGTTGCTCTCCATCTCCACCCCCGCCACCGCATGCGGTGCATAAGCGTTGGAACCATGTGGGGGTGGCCATGTTTCATGACACATGCATCCATCACTCTACCTAATAGTAATGCTGGTTCTCATCCAGTAGGGGATCTCTATTCTCCTTAAAACTTAAAATATGAAATAAAAAATCCTTTAACATTAAAATACCTTAAAATATAGAATTCCTCCTTAAAACGTACAAAAAAAAAAATAAAAAAAAAATAAAAAAAATAATATATATATAAGTATAAATTATAGCTTTATTAAATTTAAAAATAAATATAATAAAAAAAAAAAAATTATATTAAAAAAATAGTAAATATTAAAAGCGTTATATATTATTTTTATAAAATTTAAAAATTAATATAATTTTAATGCAAAATTTTTAATAAAAAATAATTTATAAAATCGAAGTATAAATAATAATTAAATAAATTATAATAG
>CAJQUW010010666.1:10000-155612 GCA_907163375.1 Prostheceraeus crozeri
ACTATTTAAAAATAAATAAATAAAAAATAAAAAAAAATTTTAATTAAATAAAATAAATTAAAAAAAAATTAATGATTATTAAATTTTTATATAATTATTATAAGATAATAATAAATAAACAAAAAAAAAAAAATAATATTAAACATTTAATAAATATATAACATTTATAAATAAAAATTAATTAAAAATGATAATTAAAATTTACATACAATTATAATTTTAAATAAAAAAATAAAAATACCTATATTATTTATATCATTAAAACTAATATATACTTTTAAAAAAATAATATTAATTTTAATAATAAATAATAATATATAAATTATTAAAAAAAATAAAATTAATTTTTATAAAAAAAATATTTAATATAAAAAAATTTTTTAAAAATATTAATATATTAAATAAAAAAATATTTAAATAAATAAAAATTAAAATTTATAAAAAAAATATCAATAAAAAAAATTAATAAAAATCTAATAAATTAAATACATCTCCTTAAAAAAAACTTAACCTATAAAAAAAAATATTATCCCCTCTTAAGCCACCGAGCGTGTCACGGCGCGTGTACGCGTCGTGCCGCGCCGGGATCCTCGCCGTCCAGAGGGGGCTCCGCGACTGGGGCTACCGCGACTGCTGGGGGTTCCGTGCTTGGGGCTACCGCGACCGAGACGTTTCGGAGAGTGGGGGAGAGGCGTCCTTGGGGGTGGGAGCGGGGGGGGCTGGAAAGCGCTGGGTTCCGGTTGGAGTGGGCTTGTTCCAAACAATTTGTGCCGTAGTTTCTGCATAAGGATGATGCGTGCGTGCCAATTGCGGATACGTTTTATGGTGGGTTTTGTGCGTATCAACTCACGTGCCACTTCACGTGCATACTCGGGATAGGGTTGGAGCATTCCAGTGATGCGTTCATTTTCCAACGTATGTTGCAACAGGACTGTCGCCTCCCACTGTCCACCGACTGGGCACCACCCACTTGGCCACCCACTGACCTCCTCCTTGATCTTTCAGCGCCTTGTCTTCACATGCTTTCAGCTGGTGTGGTGTCACGACCATCATTTTACTGAAATCCATTTTGGACTGATGCCCATGTTTGGTTAACTTAAATACAATCATGGGTGGATCAAACAGTCGGGTGCGAAAACGGTATTCTAATGGTGTCGCTGGGTGTAAAGTCAATAAACAGATAGGCATACACACCATAGTCATGTAGGATACTGGTCAACATGTTATGAATGACGTGGGTATTGCCTTTAGGGAGCATGCGTGAAAGGAATTGGCTCGTTTGTTGGAGATTCCGTGGGTTGGGGAAGAGGACCATATAGTGCACATTATTATTGCGCATCCGTTGTTCTTTATCACCATACAAATACTGTGTGATTTGAATGGCAAAGAAACCTTTATGATGCGAGCCTCGTAGAAACATGGTGGTAATGTCCTCGCTTTTAGCACTTTCTTGTTGTAAATCATCGAGAATGACAATATCATTCTCCCCCACCTGATCTAGATCATCATGAGTCGGTAGGCCATATTTCAACTCAATGTCCAACTCTTTGAGACGTGTATGAAAGGGGCTCTCAATCCCATAAAACCACCAGATTGTACGGATGGGGTGTTTAAATAACCCATCTTTATGTCGCAATAAGTTGAGGACAAACGTGGATTTCCCTGATTTACTCGGCCCACACACAATCATAGATGAGTCATTTTCCAATCGAAAATCCATGATAGAAAAGTCACAAGTCCATTCAATAATGTTTATTACGTAAAGTACATGTCTTTACTGAGCATATTCGGGAATGAGTAGAGTGTCAATTCCATACAAACACCAGTCAACATACTGTCCTTCCTTCTTTAAATAGACGGGATAGTCACTAACCTTCACATGTTCGCGAATCGTGTCAAATTCATCAGGGTAGATACCGGCAGCGGGGATTTTGTACCAATTCTCACCATTTAATTCGTATAACCGTTTCTGGGCTGTAAGGACAAAGGCACGGTAGAGGCGTTGGAGGCGGGCGTCTTTCATACCTACCCCCTTCTCCTCTTCCGTGTAAATGTCCTGGAGACCATGGAGGCCGAGGCGTAGAATCTCCATAATGTCTTGTGTGCGTTTCTTCACGTGGCGTAGGCAATGAGCAAGTTGAACGGTGGGAGTGAGTTTCTTTAAGGTGTCACTAAAGTGTTCGTTGCGGTAGCAATCATATTCCAGTCGGTGGAGGAGTGGGCGTAACTTGGTTTCCAACCATGATTGGGCAATGTAGACATTGACGTCCTTCATGAGGGTGGATTCCGTAAAGGGGTTCGTATCAGGGGTCATTCCATTCGTAAGGAGGTACTCACATAGGGCAAAGGTATTTTTGGAGACTTTCCTCTGTGCCTCGAGGCGTTTGAGGACTTGTTGAAGGCCACGGAGGGTAAAGTACTCTTCAATCATGTCGGTACAGAACCCGACATTGGTGGCTCCATGTTGTATCCAATCCCCACGCACACTCTTTGTTAGTTCGAGGAAACGTTGGATATATTTATCACGTAAGTCAATGGATTCCACAACACGGGCTTGGTATTGGCGTAGGGTATATACTTCTCGAACGAGTAGTATGAGGACTTGGACGAGGAGGGCACGACGTCCTTCGAAATGTTCTCTCTCCCAGTCATCATCTTCCGTGGGTTGAGCACGTCCCATAAAGGTCTGGTCCACCTTGTAGTGTAAGTCCTCCAACTTGCCCAGTATATATTGTAAGCTGTGATGGGGGGATGGATCCAGGAGGGGTAGCAGTTCCTGTGTCGCAAATGTATTCAATTCTTTGGTATAGAAGGGTGTAAGTTTTGGGGTCACCTTTTCATCCATCCACGACAAGAGGCAAGCAAATTGATCAAGGGTGGTTTTTATTACAGAAGAAAAAAAAAAAAAAAAAAAAAAAAAAAAAAAAAAAAAAAAAAAAAAAAAAACAAAAAAAAAAAAAAAAAAAAAAAAAAAAAAAAAAAAAAAAAAAAAAAAAAAAAAAAAAAAAAAAAAAAAAAAAAAAAACAAAAAAAAAAAAAAAAAAAAAAAAAAAAAAAAAAAAAAAAAAAAAAAAAAAAAAAAAAAAAAAAAAAAAAAAAAAAAAAAAAAAAAAAAAAAAAAAAAAAAAAAAAAAAAAAAAAAAAAAAAAAAAAAAAAAAAAAAAAAAACAAAAAAAAAAAAAAAAAAAAAAAAAAAAAAAAAAAAAAAAAAAAAAAAAACAAAAAAAAAAAAAAAAAAAAAAAAAAAAAAAAAAAAAAAAAAAAAAAAAACAAAAAAAAAAAAAAAAAAAAAAAAAAAAAAAAAAAAAAAAAAAAAAAAAAAAAAAAAAAAAAAAAAAAAAAAAAAAAAAAAAAAAAAAAAAAAAAAAAAAAAAAAAAAAAAAAAAAAAAAAAAAAAAAAAAAAAAAAAACAAAAAAAAAAAAAAAAAAAAAAAAAAACAAAAAAAAAAAAAAAAAAAAAAAAAAAAAAAAAAAAAAAAAAAAAAAAAAAAAAAAAAAAAAAAAAAAAAAAAAAAAAAAAAAAAAAAAAAAAAAAAAAAAAAAAAAAAAAAAAAAAAAAAAAAAAAAAAAAAAAAAAAAAAAAAAAAAAAAAAAAAAAAAAAAAAAAAAAAAAAAAAAAAAAAAAAAAAAAAAAAAAAAAAAAAAAAAAAAAAAAAAAAAAAAAAAAAAAAAAAAAAAAAAAAAAAAAAAAAAAAAAAAAAAAAAAAAAAAAAAAAAAAAAAAAAAAAAAAAAAAAAAAAAAAAAAAAAAAAAAAAAAAAACAAAAAAAAAAAAAAAAAAAAAAAAAAAAAAAAAAAAAAAAAAAAAAAAAAAAAAAAAAAAAAAAAAAAAAAAAAAAAAAAAAAAAAAAAAAAAAAAAAAAAAAAAAAAAAAAAAAAAAAAAAAAAAAAAAAAAAAAAAAAAAAAAAAAAAAAAAAAAAAAAAAAAAAAAAAAAAAAAAAAAAAAAAAAAAAAAAAAAAAAAAAAAAAAAAAAAAAAAAAAAAAAAAAAAAAAAAAAAAAAAAAAAAAAAAAAAAAAAAAAAAAAAAAAAAAAAAAAAAAAAAAAAAAAAAAAAAAAAAAAAAAAAAAAAAAAAAAAAAAAAAAAAAAAAAAAAAAAAAAAAAAAAAAAAAAAAAAAAAAAAAAAAAAAAAAAAAAAAAAAAAAAAAAAAAAAAAAAAAAAAAAAAAAAAAAAAAAAAAAAAAAAAAAAAAAAAAAAAAAAAAAAAAAAAAAAAAAAAAAAAAAAAAAAAAAAAAAAAAAAAAAAAAAAAAAAAAAAAAAAAAAAAAAAAAAAAAAAAAAAAAAAAAAAAAAAAAAAAAAAAAAAAAAAAAAAAAAAAAAAAAAAAAAAAAAAAAAAAAAAAAAAAAAAAAAAAAAAAAAAAAAAAACAAAAAAAAAAAAAAAAAAAAAAAAAAAAAAAAAAAAAAAAAAAAAAAAAAAAAAAAAAAAAAAAAAAAAAAAAAAAAAAAAAAAAAAAAAAAAAAAAAACAAAAAAAAAAAAAAAAAAAAAAAAAAAAAAAAAAAAAAAAAAAAAAAAAAAAAAAAAAAAAAAAAAAAAAAAAAAAAAAAAAAAAAAAAAAAAAAAAAAAAAAAAAAAAAAAAAAAAAAAAAAAAAAAAAAAAAAAAAAAAAAAAAAAAAAAAAAAAAAAAAAAAAAAAAAAAAAAAAAAAAAAAAAAAAAAAAAAAAAAAAAAAAAAAAAAAAAAAAAAAAAAAAAAAAAAAAAAAAAAAAAAAAAACAAAAAACAAAAAAAAAAAAAAAAAAAAAAAAAAAAAAAAAAAAACAAAAAAAAAAAAAAAAAAAAAAAAAAAAAAAAAAAAAAAAAAAAAAAAAAAAAAAAAAAAAAAAAAAAAAAAAAAAAAAAAAAAAAAAAAAAAAAAAAAAAAAAAAAAAAAAAAAAAAAAAAAAAAAAAAAAAAAAAAAAAAAAAAAAAAAAAAAAAAAAAAAAAAAAAAAAAAAAAAAAAAAAAAAAAAAAAAAAAAAAAAAAAAAAAAAAAAAAAAAAAAAAAAAAAAAAAAAAAAAAAAAAAAAAAAAAAAAAAAAAAAAAAAAAAAAAAAAAAAAAAAAAAAAAAAAAAAAAAAAAAAAAAAAAAAAAAAAAAAAAAAAAAAAAAAAAAAAAAAAAAAAAAAAAAAAAAAAAAAAAAAAAAAAAAAAAAAAAAAAAAAAAAAAAAAAAAAAAAAAAAAAAAAAAAAAAAAAAAAAAAAAAAAAAAAAAAAAAAAAAAAAAAAAAAAAAAAAAAAAAAAAAAAAAAAAAAAAAAAAAAAAAAAAAAAAAAAAAAAAAAAAAAAAAAAAAAAAAAAAAAAAAAAAAAAAAAAAAAAAAAAAAAAAAAAAAAAAAAAAAAAAAAAAAAAAAAAAAAAAAAAAAAAAAAAAAAAAAAAAAAAAAAAAAAAAAAAAAAAAAAAAAAAAAAAAAAAAAAAAAAAAAAAAAAAAAAAAAAAAAAAAAAAAAAAAAAAAAAAAAAAAAAAAAAAAAAAAAAAAAAAAAAAAAAAAAAAAAAAAAAAAAAAAAAAAAAAAAAAAAAAAAAAAAAAAAAAAAAAAAAAAAAAAAAAAAAAAAAAAAAAAAAAAAAAAAAAAAAAAAAAAAAAAAAAAAAAAAAAAAAAAAAAAAAAAAAAAAAAAAAAAAAAAAAAAAAAAAAAAAAAAAAAAAAAAAAAAAAAAAAAAAAAAAAAAAAAAAAAAAAAAAAAAAAAAAAAAAAAAAAAAAAAAAAAAAAAAAAAAAAAAAAAAAAAAAAAAAAAAAAAAACAAAAAAAAAAAAAAAACAAAAAAAAAAAAAAAAAAAAAAAAAAAAAAAAAAAAAAAAAAAAAAAAAAAAAAAAAAAAAAAAAAAAAAAAAAAAAAAAAAAAAAAAAAAAAAAAAAAAAAAAAAAAAAAAAAAAAAAAAAAAAAAAAAAAAAAAAAAAAAAAAAAAAAAAAAAAAAAAAAAAAAAAAAAAAAAAAAAAAAAAAAAAAAAAAAAAAAAAAAAAAAAAAAAAAAAAAAAAAAAAAAAAAAAAAAAAAAAAAAAAAAAAAAAAAAAAAAAAAAAAAAAAAAAAAAAAAAAAAAAAAAAAAAAAAAAAACAAAAAAAAAAAAAAAAAAAAAAAAAAAAAAAAAAAAAAAAAAAAAAAAAAAAAAAAAAAAAAAAAAAAAAAAAAAAAAAAAAAAAAAAAAAAAAAAAAAAAAAAAAAAAAAAAAAAAAAAAAAAAAAAAAAAAAAAAAAAAAAAAAAAAAAAAAAAAAAAAAAAAAAAAAAAAAAAAAAAAAAAAAAAAAAAAAAAAAAAAAAAAAAAAAAAAAAAAAAAAAAAAAAAAAAAAAAAAAAAAAAAAAAAAAAAAAAAAAAAAAAAAAAAAAAAAAAAAAAAAAAAAAAAAAAAAAAAAAAAAAAAAAAAAAAAAAAAAAAAAAAAAAAAAAAAAAAAAAAAAAAAAAAAAAAAAAAAAAAAAAAAAAAAAAAAAAAAAAAAAAAAAAAAAAAAAAAAAAAAAAAAAAAAAAAAAAAAAAAAAAAAAAAAAAAAAAAAAAAAAAAAAAAAAAAAAAAAAAAAAAAAAAAAAAAAAAAAAAAAAAAAAAAAAAAAAAAAAAAAAAAAAAAAAAAAAAAAAAAAAAAAAAAAAAAAAAAAAAAAAAAAAAAAAAAAAAAAAAAAAAAAAAAAAAAAAAAAAAAAAAAAAAAAAAAAAAAAAAAAAAAAAAAAAAAAAAAAAAAAAAAAAAAAAAAAAAAAAAAAAAAAAAAAAAAAAAAAAAAAAAAAAAAAAAAAAAAAAAAAAAAAAAAAAAAAAAAAAAAAAAAAAAAAAAAAAAAAAAAAAAAAAAAAAAAAAAAAAAAAAAAAAAAAAAAAAAAAAACAAAAAAAAAAAAAAAAAAAAAAAAAAAAAAAAAAAAAAAAAAAAAAAAAAAAAAAAAAAAAAAAAAAAAAAAAAAAAAAAAAAAAAAAAAAAAAAAAAAAAAAAAAAAAAAAAAAAAAAAAAAAAAAAAAAAAAAAAAAAAAAAAAAAAAAAAAAAAAAAAAAAAAAAAAAAAAAAAAAAAAAACAAAAAAAAAAAAAAAAAAAAAAAAAAAAAAAAAAAACAAAAAAAAAAAAAAAAAAAAAAAAAAAAAAAAAAAAAAAAAAAAAAAAAAAAAAAAAAAAAAAAAAAAAAAAAAAAAAAAAAAAAAAAAAAAAAAAAAAAAAAAAAAAAAAAAAAAAAAAAAAAAAAAAAAAAAAAAAAAAAAAAAAAAAAAAAAAAAAAAAAAAAAAAAAAAAAAAAAAAAAAAAAAAAAAAAAAAAAAAAAAAAAAAAAAAAAAAAAAAAAAAAAAAAAAAAAAAAAAAAAAAAAAAAAAAAAAAAAAAAAAAAAAAAAAAAAAAAAAAAAAAAAAAAAAAAAAAAAAAAAAAAAAAAAAAAAAAAAAAAAAAAAAAAAAAAAAAAAAAAAAAAAAAAAAAAAAACAAAAAAAAAAAAAAAAAAAAAAAAAAAAAAAAAACGTTTCTTGGCGGGAGGTTCCTTGATTGTATCGCCTTCTTTCTCCGTGTCCTCCTTTACGACCTCGGTCACCGTGTCCTCCTTTACGGCCTCGGTCACCGTGTCCTTTACAACCTCGTTCGTTGTATCCATCGTCTTTGTTGTATCTGTCGCGGCGTCCTTCTCTGCTGCCATGGTGAGGAGACACAGTTCTTCTTCCTCCTCCGCCGTCAAGTCGTTAAGTTGTAGTTGGACTTAGAGATTGGAAGTGGACCTGTTTCTCGCTATCAACCAAAAGATCTCGGATATCCTCTAAGCTTGTTCGTCATCGCGGATAGACGCCCGTCACTTGGCAAGGTGCAACACCTCAGGACGAATCACTTGTCTTTTCGTTTCGTATGTCCCTTCCGTATGAGTTTAGGTCCATATGCAGATTTCATTGTAGCTGCAACAACAGGGATTTAGACTCATAATAATGGCGCCTCAACCCAATTGTGATGATTGGTTGGTTAATTGTTCACAGTGAGGGGGGTTGGCATAGTTTCACATAGATGCCTTTGTTCGCCTCCTTTGTTACACCCATCCTTGAGGATAGGAATCAGACTCCAACGTTAGGTGGTAATGGGGCCATGCGCTTTGAATCACGAGTCTCTTTGCACTGTTGTCTCCAATTGTTTGGATATCGTCGGATACACTTGGGGGCTTTAGACGAAATGCGTGTGTATCAAACGCACCTTTTGTATAGTCACTATCCCTTGATGAGTCCATTCCATGTCGACCGCTCCCACTGTTCTGAAGAGGATGCGCGCCTTCCTTCATTTTGTCCTCCCAATGCACAAATTCACGGGGCCACCACTCATAGTTCTCTCGACTTCGTTAATGCTGTGAAATTTGGGAATGTCTTGACTGGGTTGGCTAATTTGAGGCATACAGTAATTGCGGGAAGATGACGTAGATTGGTTTAAGGTCGTTCCGCCGAATCCATTGTAGTTCGCGTCGCTTATAATGAAGGACTGGAACATACCCTTCGCTGAATAGTTCACAAAGACCAGGTAATTGTTTCCTCTTCTTCGTCTTCTTCGTGTCTTTGCTACTGATGTCGTGACTTCTGACTGGACGGTTCCATGACGTTGATAGCGTTGTCCGTTTCATGATTGAAAGGAACCCTCTCCTCTAATTAGACCTTTATATACACTTAGACGGCGCTATGTGTTGCATACTGGATGCAATGCAATGATCCTTTCCTCTTGTGGCTTGCGAACTTTCCACCCACAAACAAGCCCATATTGAGCACAAAGATGAGAATGACTAAAATTTGTTATGACCAAAACTCATCCATGAGTAGGGTGTTTGTTGACCATACAATACAATGTATTGGTTGGGGATATTAAAAGCGTGCATGGTGTGGCATTTTATTTAAACAATCGATTGATTGGGATATATGTGCTGTTCGATGCGCTTAATCACCTTGCGGGATTATGCCGTAGGCGTTGATGTCATTAGGTAATCGATGGAGGTCCCTATGTCATTCGCCCACTTTTTAATACAGGTACATTGTGTATTAGTCCGATCTATGATGCTCACTTTGGATATCTGTTCCAAACTCAATTACGGAGGGATCATCATTGAAAGGCACGGATGCCATAGGGCTTGTACAAATGGGGTTGGTTTCTTTTGGAAACGGCGTTTCTTTTTCAGAAATCCCATAATAAGTCCACCGGAGTGGTTTCACCAAAACTCTTGCGAAGAATGGGCCATACACTTTGAAAAAATTCTTGCTGTACGGTCGTGTTTTATGTCAGTGTCTTCCCATGCCCCCTTTTGCATACTTAGCCATTACAGTTTTCGTAAATCTTCCACATAGGTTTTTGGGAGTTGATTCCACACGCCATGATCAATTGTGCGTTATAAAACATCCCACACCTTTGTTTATCTTCCCAATGTATTCTACAAAACACTCCCCGTCGTGCTACACAGTCTTGATCACTTGGTGATATGACTCACCTAATCGCCTTCATTTTTTACTTAGCTGCTTTCCCGCCGTAGTAATTCAGCCAGATTTCTCGATTTCAGTGACTTTCGTGCACGGCTATTTTAGTCGTGTAACCAAAATGAGCGATACAACCGCTCTTTTGTCAGCAACATTTGGAACCAGCGTTCCATGGGTCCCCCTCTGTATACACACCATTCCCATCGTCTGTAAGATCAGGGTGTTGTGCCACTGTTTGGAATTGCTCCTCCAATTGATGAAGGAGGGGCGACGTCGATGCATTAACGTTTTCTTGTAAATTAATCGATTCTTGCAATAGATTGACAATCACCGTATTTCTTTAACCCATTCACTTCTGTGACGTAGCTCTTGTTCATTTTCCAACGTGGGTGGAAACACTTGATACTCCAGACGTCGCGGTCTATCTGTTTGTACACCCTGACTCACACCCTGACTCACACCCTGTCTTTCCGTCTGTAGACCCTGACTCACACCTCTCGATTCCGTCTGTAGACCATGACTCACACCTCTAGGCTCCGTCTGTATACCGTGACTCACACCTCTAGGCTCCGTCTGCACGTGTTGTTCCAACACTTCAGTAATGATGGGTGGTGGAGTGATACCAATCACGTGATTATTGGTAATACCATTATATGAATCCACGTAGGCGTTCTGAATCTCATCCACCATTGGATTGGGTAGGATATTATACAATAATGAGGCTTCAATCCTATCGGAAGGAATCTCTTCATTCCATAAATAGGGTGCATATTCCGGTATGGGACTATCATGTGGTGGAGGTGTAGTGAGGGAATCCTCTGGTAATTGATTTTCATAATGAGGAGTACTCAAGGTCATCATGGTTGGGGGTCCATCCAATGTCACGGCTAATTCCATCACATCTTGTGGGATAGTTTCCTGCATCATTAATTCGTTACGATCCACTCCATCCTCTGGCATACCCTCCAACAACTCTTGAATCATGGCGTTCATTTCATCTTCCCCAATAAATGATTGTACTGGGGGTGACACTTGTGGTATCGGTTGTTGGGGTACCGGAGGTGCTAACGGGGGTGTGCTACCACAGGTACCCTTGGGGGTATTGTCTCTTCGTCTAAATCCACATTATGTGTGGGTAAAGGAAGATTGCGTTTAAAGATCTCTTTAATTTTTAGACGTCGCGCATCCGACAATTTCTTCTTTTTACACGCGTGCTGTACATGCTGTTGTACAAATCGATTTAATTCCTCTGTTGTTGCCCCTTTGGGTAAACTCACTAGACAGACGGGACACACGTGTTTATACCGCTCCAATACTCCATTGTCATGGGATAGTTGAATGGCGTTACGAATCTTTCGATGGGCACCGCGGATGTGTTCATTCATGCGATGTGTTCGAAAGGGTAACTTACAAAACATACACAACGCCATGCGCATACATCGTCGGGCTTTCTTTTCTGGACTTTCACTTTCGCCACCTTCATGCTTACTCCTCTGTTTTAGTGTTTCATTAGTAGGAATCATGTACATTGTCTTTCGGGGGCGTCGACCTCGACATATTCTATACGTTCGTTGCTGACGTTTATTCCTATAGGAATGACACTGTAACATCACCATGGTGTTAGACTACCTTCTTCTCATCCTCCTTACTTAACACACCTTCCTTTACCGGTATCCACCAATCATTTCCTTGATATTCTTGAATACTTGTATTAGAATGGTTAAGATATTCACTATCCAAATAGACATAATGAGGATCAATATTTATCCAACACAGAATTAGAATAGAGGCAACCATAAAATAAATCATTTAGCCCTCTCTCTCTCTCTGTCATCTACTTAAAAACAACATGGATGAATGTTAAATGTATTATGTATTGTAGTATTATAAAGACACATGAGACCATACATCATCTTGAAATTGATGCCATGGTTGGCGATTCACAAGCACATATTGTCCATTGAATGATTGGCAATTCTCTTTTGTTACCGTAAAATAGGCCAATAGAATCTCTATACAATCCGCAAGAGAACAATGGTAGCCATGGGCCCATCGATATCGCTGACAGTCAGTCTTATTCGGTGGATGTTGTCGTGGTTGGTACAATCGATGATTCCTTTGGGGACAAATCACTTTTGTATCCCCTACCGCAATCTCCCCATTTCGTACACGTAAAGCTGCTACATGACTGGGTTCATGCACCCGTTGTGCCCAGTCTTTGAGTTTAACGTCCTTCACTTGAATATGCTGGCAGATCACAGCTCGCACAAATTTCAGTTCACGTTCAGAGGGTCCCGCCATTAACACTTCATATACCATACCAAACCGTCGTTGCTGTGTTTGGATAAAGTATTTCAATAGTTTTTTTTGGGGCATCCTCATAGGTATACCCATGTGAACGTTCGTGCTTCACCCCAATTCCATGAATGAATCGCACACTGAATTCCTCATTGAATGATCGATTCGTTGGAGTGATGAGGATATGGAATGTTTCCAACAAGAGAAGACCCCATGTTCGCTCTTGTACCCATAGGCACGTGACTTCCGCCAAATCCAAATCCCCTTCCGTATCCATAATCATCACATTGCGTATCCTATCACCCAATGTGTTTGTGAGAAGGTACTGCTGTCGTTCCAACACAGTTGTCGTCATGATTATGAGATCACCTAACTTCTCTTTCAACTTTATATACACCATCATGCGAAAATACACACGCACGATCCTCAATCGCATGCAAGCATAGAGGGCATGCTTTCTCTATCCAAATACACTCTTCACAAAAGACTGCGTGGGCGCATGGTAGGAGCATCATACTAATCTCTTTCCTCACACAATTCATACACTGTTTTTGTAACCACAAAGTATACGTCTCCTTTTCTAATTGTTTTCGCTGCTTCTTTTGTTCCTCCTCCAGTCGGTGTTGTTCCTCTTCTTTTCGTTTCAATTCCTCTTCCATACGTCGCTGCTGTCTCGCTTTTCTGTCATGAATATCCTCCCCTTCCGTGAAATCCATGAGGGCCTCTACTAGCTCACCAGCCGTCATACCCGGTCTATAGACACACTGTATATCCTCTTCGTCATAGTCTAACTCACGTGCTACATACCAACTTGTTGGAACCTTCTTATTCATCTCTCTTATTCACCTCTCTCATTTCCACTCTTATATAGTGAGGGAGAAAACAACATGTATAATACATTAACTGGTGGCTTTATTTAAACATGTATGAATCATTCTTGTACACAACTATTACTTCAGACAAGTGGTGGGTGCTTTCATCTTTATTGTTCAATGAGGTCCACCTTGGATACATATTATTATGTAGGGGTGGTAAGGAAAGTTTAGTCATCACCAGACGTATTTCCTTTACAGCGGGTGATTCCTTTACCACAGGAGTTCCCTTAACAGTCACAAATGAGTCCATTTTTCCTTCTCACCATGTCTTCATTACTTATACACTGATGGTTGAGTCACTTCATACACAGTGTACTGGAAATATCCCTTATCTCTTCCCACATGTCGCACTTGAAGTTCACGTTGCGCTTGTTGATACACTTTCCGGACAACAGTCATAGTACATCGACTTTCATTCTCTATAGCATTGTCCATGACGTCATATACTTCTCCCATAGTGGACTTAACACCCTTTATGGGGAAAACACATTCATTGTACTCTTCAGTGATATCCATGATGATGATGATACACTTCTCACATCCTTTTTCACTTAATACCATTCACTCTACTTCCGTTGTCGCCAATTAGGTCCCCAATTACGATCCCTTGCTTCCTTTATACGACGTGACATTTCCACCGCGTTATTCATAGCATCGAAAAATGTAAATCGTAATCCACCATACTGTCGTCGTCGTCGTCTTTGACGTCGTCGTCGCCTTTGTCGCACCATCTTACACATCCATCTCAACCTTCTCATCTACTTAATACCACGTTTCCGAAACTTTTCCCGTTGCTTCATCATGTGGGACATTTTACTCACTTTTCCCATCATACTCAACATATTGATTATACCCACGGGTATGAAACCCCCTCTTTGTCTACGTCGTCGTCTATGACGTCGTCTCGGCATTCTCCACCACTGCTACATCATCACCCCTACTTAATACCGTCTCCTTCGACGTCTGCGTCGTCCTCCCAACAATTTACTCGCTGCTACTCCCCCAGCTGTCCCAGCTGCCCCTGCTAAAGCAGCCTTCCCTGCCAAGGCTAGTAAGGGTATGATGGCTGGGAGAATACCTCCACGTTGTCCTCTACGTGGAATATGACGTCGTCTACCTCGATAAATAGCCATTGTATTCCAACTCATGTTAGTCATCTTCTTCTTTACTTAAAGAGTCTCAATCCTTTCATTACTTGGACTCCACGTCCTTTAGATGATATATATCGTTGGACTGTTAATGGTAATCTTCCACCTCCTCTTTGTAATACTAAATGACGATGACGTCTTCCTAACCCCTTATGATGATGACGTCGTCGTAAACACGGCATACTCACCCCCTCATTCTCCCCAATGCTACTTAAACACCACTTGTTTAACACATGAAAAGATATAAGTACTCATGTACGTTTATTGATTGTACAAAAAAGAAAGAAAGAAAAAGTTAAAGGTCAATGCTCACACTCAATGTCTCATCCTCTTCCTCCTTCTTTCCACAAAGATATGCTGCCATGTCCTCAGCGGCCTTCTGACGCTCCTTCCTCTGTTGTTCACACATCACGCGCTTCGATAAGCGTTCCTTCTCACGTTCTTCCATACCCATTGTTTCTTTCAGTAGTTCCCATTGACGGCATGACACCGCTTCAACATAATCGAGTGACTCCGTCTTCTTCGTTATGTCCTTTGGGATACCGACACCGTGTCGTGGGTATAGGAAGTTTACGTCTCCTTCCCAACGCCAATTCGTATAGGGCTGGTACGCGTCAACGTCACCTTCTCCGTCTTCCACTCTAATATTCTCGGCAAATGGTCCGTCGCTCCCCGTTGACATCCCCAGTGTTGTTGTCGAGTCGTCGTCGTCATCCTCGTTGTCAAGGGCCTGACTTGCACCCACCAACACCGCGTGTGTGGCATCGATTAGTTCAAAGTCGTCCGCCATAATCGATGGGGTTGTGGGTGGGGTTGGGAATGGGATATTGAGAGTAGGTCCGTCCTGATCGCTATAATCTCCTTCACTCATGGAATCAATGATGATTTCGGGAGATTCACCGGCGTGTAGGATCATGGTTGCGGGAGGAGCCATTTCGTAGTCACTATTCCACATAACAAACTCAACTCAACTGATACTACAGCTCTCATCAGCTCTCCTTATATACATTTTAGTGGGTCCTTAGCCCCGGCGTTGCATGCTGACCCGGAGCAACTACATGACCCGGATCATTTGTATCCCCGGAGTGGATACATGGCCCGGGTGAGTCATCAGCCCGGGGCGTGTCATCGGCCCGGGCCAATAGCCTGGGGCGTTAATATGTCTCAATCACTTCGTCACACCACCATCGTCCACGTACACGGATCTCATTCCAAACACCACGTTCCTTGTCTAGACGGAATCGGCGTACACACATTGGTGGTGTCTCAATCTCGGGATCATGAATATACCCCACATCCAACTGTGGCTCCTCTGCTCGCCGAATGAAAGTAAAACCCGTTGTATACTCCAAAATCACATCTCCTTCATACATGGGTATACCATCACGCTCCCTATACACCACCTCCCATACTCCACTACCCTGCTCCTTAAAATAGAATATATCAATGCTTTTGTCTAATACGACGTCACCCCTAATCTTCACTTGAGCACGTTGAATAATGACACACTCTTCTTTATCCCATAACCGAATATCTCCTTCCCACATGGGAATATCTCGATAATACCCCTCCGTCATACGCCCCTGTCTACACCGCTCTGGAAACCTAATCATCCTTCTTACCCTCAACCCAACCCCACCTCCTTTTATACCCCTTTCCACAACTTCCCATACACAAAACGTGTAACGACAGTTTACTGTACTTTTATTCACACAAATGTACAAAGAAAGTCAAAGTCAAAGTCAAGGTCAAGGTCAAGGTCTTCACACTAACGTCACCTGTTGTTCTTGTTTGGATGAGCCTTGGATGTAGGACATGTCCTCCATTCGCTTCCTGCTCCACTCACGCTTACGCTGTGCGTGCATAATGTCCCGTACAACATTTTCACGATATTTGATCTCCTCCTCCATTCGTGTTGTATCCATACTTGACAGTCGTTCCTCTTGATATTCCCACTCTTTCCTTTGTTCCGCCGTACCTCGCATGAATGTCATCTCCGGCGTGTTGGCGAGTAATCCCCATTCCTTCCATAGTTTTACTTGTCGCGCCTCCTTCATCCGCTTCAACAGCATGCTTTCCCATATCATCACCTCTGATTGTTCGTCTTCTCTGGGGATCTCCACGTCCTCCCACAGGCTGGTGCAGATCACCTCCACCCATTCACGACGTCGGAAATCGCGACGGAATCGACGGGTTTGGAAGGGCTCCACCGCCTTCTGCTCCGCCTCCTCATATTCAACCACTATCGGAGTCTTCCCTTCACATAGGGCTCGGCGTATCACAGTCTTACTTTCCGTGTGCCACAAGACAATATCCCCGGGATACATATAAAATCCACGGGGATCACTATAGACGGGTGTCTCATTGTCATCCTTGTGATTGATCTCATTGAAGTAGAATGTTTCAATGCTACATGTGTCCATGTACATACGCCCGCGTTGGATTATCACATAGTCATCACAGTCTAGTAATATTTCATCACCGTGGAAAATGGGGATATCCCGGAAGCGACACTTCTGTTCCCTTTGGCACAACCAGTGGTCGGGGTAGGTGATCCACCGTAACACGTTTTGATAGTCCCGCATGAAGGATCCGTCGCGACATTCGACACTTACAGATTGAATGATACATAGTTGATCGGGAACCTCATCCATATGGCATGACGATCCGAGGCATTGGGTGCGCTCGCGTACACACCCCTCGTACTCACAAATGTGGGGGATGTCAGTATAGTGGACGGGGTAGTTCGACGTTGCCATGGTGCTCGACGTTGTAGCCATAATACTACTCGTGCGTAATGATACTCGTCTCTACGACACCCATCTATTTATATACTCCTGCGCTCGGGACACGCCCCGCCCCGGTGACTCACGCACTCCGCCCCGGTGGCCCGGTGACTCACGCGAACCGCCCCGACATCCTATACTGTGCATGCCCCGCCCCGGTGACTCACCACAAGGACCCGAACGCCCACGCACTCTATCCTGTGTATTTCCTATGCAAAATGCACAGTATAGGCGTTCTCTGCTTTATACGTATTCGCAGACTACTAATGACATATGATTTCGCAAGTGCATCATGTACAAAGTGATGTGCAACAAATGCCAGAAACTGTGTTGGTAGTTCCATCAGACCATTTCACATACGCAAATCGAAGAACATACAACTGTCAAGCATTCAACAATATACGAGCATCTCCAACAATGTCGCAGCAATAACAAAACAGAAGTTGAAATAATTTCTAATTGCTGCGATCCCGCAAATTTTAGACTTAGAGAATCGATTTGCAGTCAAAGCTCTTCAAGAAAGATGATAAATGCCAGGCTTTCAATATCTTCATTTTCGAAAGTCTTAATTAAACAACAACGTGCATTGTATCCTTCAATGATGCACTCGTATTTCAAATCGTTGTGACTTGAGACATTCATCCATGACGTGATGTGCGCGCATTGGATTCCAAATGGTTTTCGGCTGCATCGACTATATAGGTCTCTACTCGCATGTTCAATTTGTTGGACTAATGTATGTCCATATCATAATGTATTCAACCCTGATAATGGAATTGTGGATTCGTCCCGAAGTATATCGGTAAAGACAAATATTTTTTTCAAATGCTTGACTTTTCCAAATCAACAAATCAAATCAAATAAAACCGAGACCTCTTTCCAAAAGTTCATGATGCTTAACTTCAATTTGGTTATTGTGCATCATATCGTCTTATTTTTCTGTCAGTAAGCACTTATCATCTATTGAGCATTCTCAAGGTTGCAGATAAAATCAACGACTGAAATGCATGTCTGAATTGATAACAAAATTTGAAAATCATTGATTGGAAAATCGTTTAAACGGAAATGACTTCAAATGTGCAAATCTTACAATTGCATAGCTAACTTAAATGTAAATTGTCTAGTAAGGTGTGCCGATTAGTGATTTTGATAATCGGCCAATTATTTCTTTTAAATTCATCTAAAATCGACGTTTTCCATGTACTAAAACTACGGATTTAGTCAAAGGAAGCTTAATAACAGTAAAATGTACCAAATAAAAGGTAAAACAGGTCATGAATGTTCCATGCAAAAAGCTTTGCTATGCTAGTCTAGTCCTACGCAGAGCTGAATAATTTTGAATTTTTGTCAATTGCTTTTGATTCCAGCAGGCTACTAGTAGGTTACTTGTTGAAGTAATATTGGTAACCGAAATAAACAACAGGAAGTTTATTTCATGTGATTGCATAAGCTTTTCATTCCAAGCAAAATCTTGTATGATAATCAGCATCATTAAAATTATGAGACGTGGATGAACTGATCTATTTTCTAACCAATGATGGATGGCATGAAAGGACACAACCCACCCTTTTTATTATGTCGAAAGGGTCTGTAGTGACTCGTAATTACTTACTAGATTATAGGACTCCAGTTTGATAGATGATAATTTCATCCGTTAATTACGGAAATGAATGCAATATATAGGCCGATATTCCACGTTGGGATTCGAACCCAGGTATTCCAGTTGCTTCGCCACAAGGCTACAATAGCAGCTGGTCAGCTTCAAAGCGAATGGCTGCATGTCGCAGTCAGCCAGAGACAAGATCGTGACATGGCCAAAGGACTACTTAGAATCTGAAAAGCATGAAAAGTTGAGATCAGCGCTTCTTCCAGAGTAATAGCCGAACACTGGCCTGGATTTTTAGAAACACAACCGGTCGCTCGTTCTTCTGGTTATTTTCCTTGTCGTCGTCCAAAACTTGATATTTCTATATACAATACATGTATTGCGTTGATGCGCGATCGAGTATAATTTGTGCGGTTTACAATCATGTCTATTATAACGAACGCTAAAATCATTATTTCTTCGAGATGTGACAAAATTTTCCAAGTATTTTATTGCTGAGATAATTTTCTGATAACATGGAACTTTCCTTGGCGGTTGCGAGTCATAATTACGGTTTGAAAAGCAAGCACGCGTTTGCATGTTTCGAATTATGAATACGTAGCATCTACGAATATGAAAACATGCATGTTCACTTGGAGTATTCATTAAAAGTTGCATTAAGTTGGTCGCTATGCCTTTGTTCTGAACAAAATGACATTTGAGTGAATCTTGATAGTGCAAAATATAATAATTGATAGTTCAACCATAATTTGCGCATATATTCAAATGGCTACTAATTTCAAGTCAGACGAGTCTGGGCCTAAAAATTAAATCTGCAACGAAAAAAAAAGAATTCGGGCCTTCAAAGAATTGGCTGACGGACCCGCACCGAAAGCCCATCCTGGGCTCTTCAATACCCAGGCTCGGCGAAAAAATACTTAGGATGATAATATATACAGTAGTACTTATATATATAGTACTTATACATGATAATATGCGGGAATAACTCTTTTACCAGCATTCATAATCATTATGAAAATCTAGTCTACGAAAGAATTCAGTTGTTTTCAATCATTGGAATGATAAAAATAAGTCATTTGAATTTAGATCAGTAGTTCAATGCACACTGTACATGTAGAGTGAAGTTGATCTAAATATTTTAAATCTTGCCATGCGATCAGTCACCTAATTTGAATAAAAATCAACAAAAATCTTCAAAAGTCCACTAATCGGCAAATAATCGGCCGATTACCGATTATCACTCTGCAGCGTCAATAATCGGCCGATTAATCGTTACACTCCTAGTAAATTGTGCTGGATAGACTTAAGAAAATGAAACAAAAACTAATTTTCAAGCAACCGCGGTTTCACAGAATCTTCCTGTCCATTCAGATTGGGATGAAGCTTCCGAATGAATGCATGTAATAGATTCTTAGATCGTCTTTCTTGCATTTCTTCTTGCATCTTGAAACTGTCCATAGAAATTGTTTGGTCACAATTGGATTGTGTGGCGATGCTCACTAGCTACAGAGTGCCGATGTTCTTCAACTTTGCGGACGACCTTCTGCAGTTACAACAACTGTTCCAAAGAGTTGAAGAACATCAGCATTCTGTCGTAAGTGAGCATTGATTGAACTTATTTCCCTTTAGCCTATTTTCCAATCTATCATTTTCAAATTTTGCAATCAATTCATGCATGTAATTCCAGTCGCCAATCTTTATCTGTACCCTTGAGGAAGCTCAATAGATGATGAGCGAAAGGTTTGGAAAATTTTCGTTCTTATTTATTGCAAAAATAACTTATGAAAATTTTTTTATCAGTAGCCACTATTATCATCGCAGTGCAAAACAAGTTGTTTGTATCTCTTACCTTTCATGTCTTTCCATCAAGTTTACGTCCACAGAACATATTTCCCCTAACATTATGTTGTATAGAGCATGACTCCCGTAATCCCATTAGCTTTCTGACTAATTTTTGGGCGCATTTTCTTCAATGTAATGTGCGCAATAACTAAGATAATGCAACGTGTAGGTTAATCGCATTGTACAGTACACTCTCTTTCGCGGAAGGATCAGTCAGCTGGTTCGTTAATCTTCTCGGATCACTTTTACATGCCGTATTTCTTCTAATACAATGTATTTTATTTTGACTTTGATTAATACTCAAATCCTATCGGAGGCTCGGGTTGTATTGAATTATTGGTAGGAATATTCTCTATACGTGCGTATATGCTGTATGTACTTAGATTTTTAAGTGAAAAATTATTTCAATGTGGAAAATAATGATAATAATCCTTTAGTATTCAACAGAAGCATTTGCACTTTGTAGCAGCTTTCTAATTCTCATGACAGACACATCAAGTCTGTTTCACTCTAGAAATCGTGCTCTCTAAAAATAATTGTTCTTTACCGGCAACTGCGTTGATTGTTAGCAAATGAAGTTGATAATAGGTTTATTAATAACCATGGTGCACTCGCACATGTGCTGCTACTTCTCAGACCTCGCTATTCTGTCTTAACTTCCTTCGCCGTCTTGAGAGTTCGGTTACGCTCTGACTATGGAATCAATTGATAGCATTGCGAATGAAGCCCTAATGAATGATAATCCTGAGTTAGGCTATAGTTGTACCCGAATCACAGTCTCTAACTAAGTGATCCTAGGTATTTGGGGAGATAGACACAAGCAGGCTGCCCCGGGTTGAATTAGAAGTTCGATTTCTGTTTCATTTCGAAAACTCTTACACGGGTTGTATTGCTGGCCCGGGTTGTATCAGAAGAAATATGGTAGCATGGTTTACCTTGCCTTTCTCTTGCTTTTTATTCAATTTTCTGAATTGTCTAATTTCTGATGTGCTAAGAAGTAATAAACTAGACCACTTCAGATTCATCCTTTCTCTCAAGTATAAATGTTCAATGCATGTCTCAAGTCAATACGGCATGCAAATTCATGGTGGAAGATTTTGTTATTTCTGTGTTACAAATTTGACCGGTCAATAAATTGAAAATTGTCTTGAAGAACACAAGCAAAATTTAACAAGAGAGGGTTTATCCGCAATGTGTGTTGACACAGTGTTACTTAATAATATCAATTGATCAACCTAGAAATGAATAATTTAAAAATAGATTGATTTCTACTCAATGTATGATTTTGTCAAAAATTCAGTTTCATTGTTCACTCCACATGAAAGCGAATTTTCAAGAAAAGAATTGAAATATGCTTTCTTTTTGCTTGAATAATTTATCCTTTCTTTAGCTGTTTGATGTACATAATTTATTGCCTCGTTTGCAGTTAGCTAATTATTACTTTTCTTACAAAGTCTGTCAGAAGAATATCATAATCATTCAAATCTCTAAGTGATTCATGAATTTGGCATGCACTTCCGATGTTTGTAGCGATATTCTTCACATTGTATTATTTCTTCATATATTTCATTCATCTTGAAATATAGTTGCGTAATAGTCTATTCTACTGTACGTTAAGGTGTAGGCTGTTTCACACTATATTTAATGCATTCATCTATTCTTTTTGATTTTCAGGCATGCATTCTTTTACAATTACTGGGATGGGTTTTTCTGCCCGTGTACATTGCAAGCGGAGTAAGTTCATTCTATGAGTTGCATGTATTGCGTGTTCTGATTTTCATTTCTTTCATTTGCTGTCAATGTGAGTTGCTCTGTTCATACAACAAATATTTTCATAGTGTATTCCTCATGAATAGAAGGGAAGGTTTTGCCCATTCAGTGTTTGTCATGTGATCTGTGATTTACATCATCACAATTGAAGTTACTTAAAACCACAGAATATCATTTTATAGCTACATAAGAATGATTCACTTTTGAAGGAAAATCTTCCACTTTTCATATACGAATATGTGAGTTGTAATCATTGTGCAAATCAATCTCCTTTTATACTCATAACTAACTTGATTAAATGAATTTCATTAAAAAGAGGCACTAATTTTGTTGATACCCATTCAACTAGTACAAGCAGTTCTATTGAATTTTAAATATTAAGAGTAAATTTTCGTTTTCATCTCTCGCTTTACGTCTTTCTTGTCACATCGTTTGGAGTTGGGTGAAGTGTGACAACTTGTTTTCATTGGTCTCGATCTTCGGGTACGCTGATGTCAATGGCATCCATGTCTTCTTGAACACAGATGCGCTATGTCTTCTTCGGCCAGCTAGGCGTTTTCCATCCAACTTCATGGATTCTACTCTCCCGATGACCTCTTCCGCTCTCCTGACATGACCAAACCACCGAAGCTCCCTCTGTCGAATTCGGTTCTATAGGTGTGTCAGTCCGCACATTCTAATTACCTCTTCATTGGTCACCCGGTCTCGCCATTTTATCCTCATCATGTAACGCAACATCTTATCGCACACTTGGAGCCGGCTTCTTTTGTTGCTGAGTCATTTGCGGCATGTAAAAATTTGCACTTTAATCGTCTAGCGCATAAATGTTTTCTTACATTCCACAATTTACAAAATACTGCTGTAAACATTAATTAATCATCATCATGAGAGACCTCTTATGATCAGCATTTATCATTTAACTCCTAAAATCATTACAATTTCTGATCGTGGCACCCTAAGTGCATACGTTTTCACTTTCTCAAATATTGATAAGTCATCTCTATTGTTGGAAAATGAAAAGCAGTATGAAGACTCTTTCAATTATTCAAAAGCTCATTTTCATATATTTGATAAACTCTGTAGAGGTGTAGCTAATATACAAATACGTAATCTAACAAGCGTGTCATTGCTAATTACTAGTTAATGAACACTTATTATGTCATAATTATGATCAAATTATGACCAGTTCCAATCAACCTTCTTGAACTCTCTAATTGCCAGTGAACTTATGCATTCATGCGGATTGACTTTCTTTCAGGTATAGATCATGTACAGACACATCTTGATGAGGTTATCTACAGGCGCACATTGACTGCACCTATTGAATGCCGTTGTAGCGTCATTGGCAACATTTTCTAGGCGAAGTTTTAGACAATGTTGTCCCCTGAAACGCAAAAAGTTTGTCTCCCGGCATCCGCAGTTTGCTTTTGAGATCTTTTTTAACTAACTGTAACTTTTATCTGTTAACTAACTAATTAAATATGACTATGACTTTACTTTAGGTTGACTAACCATTGGCAGTGTACTTTCTACATTTATGGCTTTACTGTTTACAGTTGAAAATAATCAAAGCCGCTTCTTTAGGAGGTACGATTGAAACAAACAATGTGTTTATGACCATCTTCATGAAAGAAGCACACTTACGCAAAGGATAATGATTGCATCAATAGAAATGTGCATCCAGCAAGCAATACAAAGACGTCCTCTAAAAACTATGTCCTACATCGTACTTTTCTTGTTTTCTGTTACTGGTAACCATTGGACGTAAGAGATTCGATCCTCCAAATTGTAATTACAGCAGATTGGAATATGATAATGATAATGTATTTGTCATACAGCATTCACATAAGACACAGAAGTTAAACTTAAACCATGACAAATAGAGAAAGCACATGACGGGCAACAAAAGCCAAACAATTATGAACGAGAAAGTTAGAGTCAATCAATAAGTACATTTCAAATGAAATTATAGAAATGAAGGGATCACCATATGTCGTTGTGATGCGGAAATAGTTCGTTAACCGGTGCTTAAAGTCATTTATTTAATATGGGAGAAGAAACTTTGAAGTACGTCAACTTATTCCAATGCTTAAGCACATCACTTGTAAAGAAACTGTATTTCGCTGATGTTTTGTATATGTCTTATGATTTTTATATGTAGCATGTAAAATATGGATTGACAAGAGCACAATCAATGGAGCAATTACAAATTGGGAGGCTGTATATTGGACACCGTGGGCAGTTTATTTCACGTAAAATGTGGTCTTGGAGTGCATGAATTTATTTCCTAAAGTTTTGTCGGCGATGTACATCATGGTAAATAGATCATAGTAAATGGATGCGAAATCTGCATTCAAGAGAATCGAAATTAGAAACATTCAAAGTTAACCGGAGGCTTTATGTAATTCAAGAACATGTATGTCATTGATGTTCAGACTCAGAGAAGGTTGGAAGGTGGCAGCACTTATACAGTTATAGGAAAATTACGCACATCAATAAATATCTGAATTTTCAGGCATGGTGCCCTCCTTCATGGAGTCTCATGTTCTCTGCCTTATATTTGAGGAGTTACGGAGAGAAAGTAGTGTCAATTTGATTGACCGTCCTGCAACCAGTCAAGACAAGCGCAAGGGTGTGCTTCAGTGATTGAACTTCAAAGGTTGAAAGTTATGTGGGTCAAGCGCATTTTCTACTCGCATCAGACGACCCCGCGCCGCATTCTATCTTTGAGGCCGAGAAGTTTGCCATCGCTGAGCTCTCAATCGATCAAGGTCATTGCATTGGTTGGGGAGGGGGATCCAGAAATTCTCGTTCAGCTAAGGCAGCGTAGAGAGTGCTGTCGAGTCAATGGGGATGTTCAATAACCAGAATTATGTCGTGAGAATATTCAATCGGTTTAGTGAACGACAGCATAACACCGAAAACGGCAGAATATTCAATGAGCTTAAAGAACGACGGTACACACCGAAGCTGGCAGAATATGCAGTCGTTCAAATTTTTGCGCCGGTTGAATTGGAGTTAATGAATATCCCCAAAAAGACAGAACCGACTCCCCTCCCTGTCACTGATATTTAAGTCAGCTTTGGTAGTGAACGATTATCTTGGTCATGTTTTTAAGATAATATATTTTATAATTTGATCTCTTATTCCATTGAGAGAAAGTTGTAAAATTCCGATGTTGCACTATTATTCATTAACTGTCCTTTATAGTCTTAGTTTGATAAATCGGTGTTTTTGCCACTTCGATCGTCTGTTTATAGACAGTTTTAGAAATATGTTGCTTCTCGGGATTGGTAGCATGGATAATTCAGATGGAGGATTTCCTTTAACGGACCCGTTTCTTCTCTTTTACGAATGTCTCCTAGTATCTCTGATGCAGCACTGAGAGCAGTGCTCATATTTATGCAAATCGACAAGAAAATTCCGTTCTTCATTGCTCCTATCTCAGCTTCTAATGAACTTTGAGTTGCATTCATTCGATTTTCTTAAATGTGGATTTCATATCGTGTTTGATAATGAAATGAGAGCCAAATCTGCAATCTATGTTATTATCTGCTATATTCTACCCAACCTCTAGGGGAGCAAATGCTGTCAAAATCATCATGGTTGCTGGCGGCTGCGTTGGGGACCGCCTTTGCAGTGCTATGATATCTGCACTTGTTCCCAACTGCGCCATACATTTTAAGATTTTTTAAAAAATATCATGCGAACTAGGAAAGTCTGCAGGCTTTTGCTCCCTAAAGTTGGCTGTGACAGCCGAAATATTGGGTAGAATGTGATAGACGATAACATACATTACAGCTTTGCCTCTCATTTCATTGTTATTCTCAACTATGCTGCTAAAACAGAGTCTTACTCTACTTCATATCGTGCTTGTTTCCTATGATTTATCGTTCTGTTGGTCGAAAATAAGTTACAGAACTTATAGAGCATGACATGCTTGAAATTAAAAAAGTAGAAATATGTATTTGTTTAGCATAACTGTTTGATGAACCGCCACTATACAGCAATATCGGCAACCATCAATGATAATGGTCGATAAAAATGATCACTTAATTTGATTATTCATAAAAGTGTAATATCAAAATAATCCTGAACATAAGAATGCCATAGTGACAGTAGAATGCCATAGTGACAGTAGCAAAACAGGCATTGTGAGCTACTTTGGACCTTCTTGAATTCACTGTAATGTGCTTCCTGGTTGCTCTATGTATTCAATCGTGATGTAAAAGCTGCATTCTCGATTGCAAAGGATGAAAGAGCGACAACATAAACGTAAACTCAGCAGTCATCGGCGTATTTATAATCACGCATTTAAGAATAAAACTCGCGAATGAGAAGATGGGGCGCAGAATTAAATAATCAACGTACATGCGCTTGGTGTTAAAATTATCGAGGAATGAATATTCCGGGAGCGAATATTCTAAGGGAAGAATTTACCGTAAATCAAAATAAATGCTATTTAGCGGCTAGAGTGATATTGTGCAGTGGTATGTGGCGGAAGGGTAAGATCAGCGAGAAGGTGTGACAACCTGAAGTGTTGTCAGAAAGTGTCAACCTGTTGAAATCATATTGTTTACAACTCACCTTGATGTGAAAATTATTTGAATTAGTGCGCTGCTTAGTTGAGTTCATTTGGCGTTTTAACAATATTTTTTATAAATCTTTTTCTGTGAATCGCTGAAATTTTGAAATTGTGCTGAGAATTAAATAATTGAAATTCTCAGAATTCATTAACTATCGAATTCACGTTTACTGCAATGAATATTTGTGAATGGGATACTCCATTGCGAAAAAGCAGCCAAGTGGATTGTATTTATGACGAGAATTGTTGTCATTTCACTGGTTAGCAGATGTAGGAAATGCCTCTCAAAATAGTGTGAAAGTAATCTTCAAATTGGATTCTGTAGTGAGCAACTTGGTGCATTTCTTGTCGCGGAATCACGTGTCTTACTTTGCTTTGCAGGTCTGTACTTTGCCGGAGTACATGATGCGAAGATATGGAGGAAGGAGAATTCAAGTTTATTTAGCTGTTCTGTCTCTTCTGCTCTACATTCTGACCAAGATTTCTGTAAGTTGCAGCAAACATCAGACATGTCATGTCGCAAACCTTATCGAATGGGTTCTAGTTTGCTTAGTTAGGCAGGTATATTGTCGATATCTTGTGTAGAATGTGCCTGGCTCGAGAATGGCCACCCAGAGGGTTTCAGCTCTCACTGAAGAGTGGCTTACCATGCTTTGTGAGAGTTTTTCGCCAAACAGTTCGTGTTGGAGACTGATGAATGGAGCTGAGTTATCGCTCCACCTAAATAGGGGTTTGCGTTTTCAGGACTCGCTATCTGTATTTCGTCTACACAAACCATAGCAAGAGACTGAACTTTCTTGAGGCTTTAGGTGGCATTTTTTTAGTTGAGAGTGCACTTCCGTCATTGCCTTGAGATCTCAACTTCTTTTTCTGGAGACTTTCATCACACCCTGTGCCGACTCGTCAAGCAGTTGCTCTCGACCATCTGTTTGGCCTCTCATATGACCAGCCTTTCGCATTGGTTTCTAACTCTAATAAAGTCAAGCCCACCATTTCTACAATTTGCCAACTTAATCAAAGGTATGAATACTGCAAAAATGCAAATTTAATTCTTAGGCCTGCATGTAGAATCTCGCTTCTGTATGATAGGGAGAATGATGAACTTTGAAAAGTGATGTAAAGTAAATGTCTTAACGATACAAGCTCGACAATTGTGTCAGACTTGTTCATCTTGCATTCTCGTTCAGTTTTCAGCCTGAAAGTTAGCAGCGATGTACATGCAATATAAATAATGTTTGCACTGAAGAGCAAAACGACACCATTTGTGTAGATGAAAGTGATATATGACTCATATCCTTTAGAAATTCAGCTCTAATTTTATTGCAAAATAATGTCAAATTCCTTTCTTGCTGAAATTTACCAAGAAAATTGACTTATCCTTGATCCTTAGCTCAATAACTGTTTAAAATGACTGTTATAGAACATTTGTGACAGTTTGAGTGAAATATTCATTGCGGTTTTCATTTTTTTGTGTTGATGAAGATCACCCTGAATTTCAGTCATCTTTCGCATTCTCACATCCACTCGTGAGGGGCTCATGCCACTGCAACACGGGATATTCACAATAAACTTGCTTCAATAATTCCAGACTTTCGGTTGGAGTCTAGTTAAGTTTAACCAGGAACTTTAAGTTACACGTTAGTTCCTCACGCATTGTAGAAATGTTGCAATTTGGATGTATTGAGCTTTTGCTTATCGATCATGAACATACCTTTGTCTCTATCGTGTAGGGCCTATAACTGCGTCGACATTATGTAACATTGTAGTACACTTTATTTTTCAATGCAATATTCATTCAATGAAAGCGAGCATCAGTCTCGCTTCTATTTTGTCAGACCTCTTATTCGTATCCGATTCTTATATAAATATCGAAAAACGTGACTCCCAATAATTTTTAGATTTCATGTCTTACGGATTTTTTGTGGCTTTCGCATCTGTTGAAAAATGAATTACAACGCAGACATATCCTACTAAACGGATTTCCTCCTCTGAATTTGTGATTGTAATCTTTCAGGTGAATCTTTATTCTGGTTCATTATTCATCCGCGAAGCTCTTGGTTGGAACATTTGGTTTGCTATTTTACTGTTGTTGGGAATGACGGCGATTGTGACCGTATCAGGTAAGTCGCCTTGTTTTTATGCCGACCATTCTACGCGGAACTTTTAAGGGTCAATTAATAGCTTGAATTATAGTGATAAAGTGCACTTTGCAATCAGTATCAGGTCAGCATTTGGAATTGTGAACCATATTGTTGCCAATTTATTTTGTGACAATTGCTTTGTGTAGACTGTTGACCATATTTACATAATTCTAGAATTCAGCTGAATTTGCATATGGTTGCTGTAATACTTTAGAGCGTCCAATTTCAGTCTGTTAATTGGTATGTCGCCTTGCAATTCCACGGTAAGGTGCTTTCTTCTACCTGGTCAGTTCATCAATGAGTAAATAGATGGAATTCTAGAGCATTAATTCCTTGAATAAATACTCACCAATTGATTAATTTGACTTTCGTGTTTCATATGCAATTCAAGATAGCTAGATGAACGATGATGCAACATAATCAGTATGTTGAGTTCGTACTTTCAGTGTGCTGATTTTGATGGATTGGTTAAGTCTGCCTTGCAGACAGGCCTTCACTTTTACATTTGAAGAGTCATCGGAAAACCCTAAACAGAATACAAGTAATGCAACTGAACCAGGTTGGATGTCGTTTAGATAAGTAGTGATTTGATAACCTGTCGCAGCCAAAGGGTTAAGGAAAAAATAGTTACTCCTTAAACATGTACAGAGATGGCTGAGAAACATTCAATGATAACTGCCGCCAGTGACACCAACCAATCAGTGCCAAGGTAAAGACAATGAATAAAGGAACTCTTTATGTACACATAAAACAGGTCGCCTCGCAGCTATGTACAGTGCTTCCAATACAGGCAAAGAAAAACGATATTTACAAGATGATAAAATAGAAAAATATGTACAAAGTGCTCGGGTATTAAACACATGAAGTAAATTGTGTTGCTTTCATTATTAAAACTTATTGGAAATCGGCATTGCTTTACAACATTGAAATACTCCTTAAACATTTAACAATTCAATGCCATAGGCTTTCACGAGGTGAAAATGATGTTTCGCCGAATGAATAGTAGCTGCTATTGGTACTCCTTAACCCTCGCCCCACTAAGGTTTTTTTCGGAACGGGGGGGAGGGGAAACTTTGCACTTGTGAATATCTTTATATTGATAGGAAGAATACTTTTATGCAATCTAAACTTATTTCATCAAGAATTGAAATCGCAGTATACATTAGAAGTGAACATACCGAAATCAGCCAAAACTACTCGAAACATTTAAATTTTAAAATAGATCTCACGCCAAAAGTATAATCTCAAATTACATACACTAGCGCTGGGCTGCAGTCCACCCCATGAGCCTCGATGTGTTGAAGTATTGTTGGGACAAGGTTTAATGAATCCGGATGAAATAATTGCATTCATAAAAGATGGATAGCAATAAAAGGCATGAAATTTCACTTTTATCGTGAAAACATTTCTACTACAAAGTGGTGGATTCCACCCCATACTCATCGGAGGGCTAAAAGTAAAAATTACAGGTTTTCTCTTATATGAAACCGCGAAAATCTAGACCATTTGAAAACACTGATGATATCATCTGAGTCTGGGCATTGTCATCACTTGACTTATACTAATTGTACTGATATTGTTAACTAACAATGCCATCAGTGATACACTAGACACTCGAAATGTAGACTTATTGAACTTCCCTGTACGCTGCGCTTTGTGGTAGAAAAACAGATCCACTCTATGATAATAACTAAACAAAAAATCTCAAAGTTTCCAATCTCTGGGTCTCTAGTATTCATTTCAATAACATGCTCGATGCCATTCGTTTGTTTACTATATCGCATGTTTACTTCACACTGCGCTGAATCTGCTACCCCCGCGAATGAAATCAATCAGGACTTGTTTCAGAAGCATGTTTAAAAACACGCTTTAAAGCTGATTAAAGCGCATTTTGATCTAAAAACGATCGCAAATTAATTTTCTCATCCACTATTTCACACAAGTACGGACAATGTATGTGTGAAACATCGATAAGGTTTCTGAAACACTTGCAAACCTTGTGTAAATTTAAACCGCGATGGATTTCTAATGAATTACTAGACCGTCATCACCAGTAGTATGTTTTGTTCAATGCGAAACTGATGCTACGTAATTTTCTTCTGCTCTTGAAAAGCACAAATCTCAATAATGGATTACAATCGTACACCTTTAAAACATTAACTGAAATTACACGGTAGATCGAAATAGCCATGTGCGGCTTGTAGGACTCGAACCTGTGACCAGGTTATTTAGACCTGTCCCTCTACCAACTGAGCTACAGCCACTTACATGCTTCCGTGTCGATTGGTAGGATATGCCATCACCAGATCTCAGTTGTCATAGCAACCGTAATCAATAAATAGATGTTACGTCAGAGTTGTGACTGCGCAACTATTTATGACTTCGTTGTTATTGTGACACGAAATTATGGCAACTTTATGGCAGTCTGATCTGATGGGGTTCTTTTACGAATACTAATTGTACAGCGTAAGAGGTGGTTAATACTAGATTACAATGATGAAAACATGCATAAATTTGTAAATCATTCATGTCGACATGTCACAGATAAATATGTACAAGAGATGCAATACTGCTAATGCTAAATAAGTTTGCAGCTAAAAAAGTTCCTTCATGGTTCAATTGCTTGTTCAGACTAGGGTTATACTTTTTAATAAATAACGCCTCCATAATATTCAGTTCAAAGTTATTGGACGCTTGTCCCAAGATTTTAAAGTTACTCGAGTTACAGCTACAACTACAGTTTAGCCTATGATCCGAGATCGCAGACATTTTTTGACTATGTTCCTTGATTCTAGCATTCAAGTGTCTTAGAGTTCTACCAATATAAGTAGTGCGAGGATCAACCTCACAAGCATAACTATATACGACACATGACTTTAGAACCTTCGGAGTACGGTCTTTGTTCGAAAAATTTTCCTTCATTTTATTGCAGGTAAAAACCCATCTGATTTGTAACTCCTTGTCAATTTTGCGAAAGATATTTTGTAATCTTTTATTAAAATAAACTGATTGAATACCAAAAAAAGGGATTTTTATTGTTTGAGTGTATGTTATGTCTTCCGTCTTGACATGGTCATTAAACTTTTTCTCTAAATAATTCTTAATAATGTTATTGATAAGTTGCAACGGATATCCGTTGTTTCTGAAAATGTTGGTGAGTTTCTCCATTTCTTCATGAAACTTCTCCCAAGTGCAGCACACTATGTATGCTCTATTTATCAGAGTGCTCAGTAGGCCTCTTTTCCACTGTATAGGACAGTTAGCCTTAAAATTCAAAATTAAACCCGTATATGTGGGTTTCCTATAAACAGAAGTGACTAGGAAGCTATCAGTGACATCCAGGCTGATGTCTTAGAAAGGTAAACTCTTCCCACCAACTTCAGCGGTGAACTTCATGTTGGGATGCCATGAGTTTAAATAACTAAAGAAAGATTCATGGTCATCATCCTCAAAGATTGATAAAATGTCGTCAACATACCTCACGTAGAACTTCAGGTTCATACGATTGATGTTGAGAAAATTTGTTTCTAATTCACCCATAAATAGGTTACTAAGAGTGGGTGCTAGTGGGCTACCCATACTAAGACCGTCCCATTGACGATAAAGAGTGATGTTACGGAGTTGCACGATATGTATCTTCTATTCTCTATTCAATGGCCGTATTTGACGGTCTCAGAAATTTGGTGTTTATTGCAATAATTGCATGGTGGTCATATTTTGATTTGAGCTGTGTGTCCTGACGACGGCCAGTGTATTGTGCCGAAACGCGTTGAATAGAGAATAGAAGATACATATCGTGCAACTCCGACCTTTCGATTCATTTGCTGACATGTAACTCTCTTCTTCTTTTTACTGTGTGTTTTAACTTTCAACATTTCAAAATCGCGCCCCACGTGATAACATCTCAACTAATTCGGTTTTGATCTGCTGTGTACGACGTTGGCTCTCTTGGTTATGTTGTTATCAGCGATAGCGTGGTTCCTTAGCATTACCAACGTTGTTTCTCTGTTTTATAGATTACAACGTAAATATCACATCGATCTGAACACATGTAGAAAATATGAAAAACTGAACCATAAAATTCTCAAGCATCAATGTGATATCACTTTCTTGTCCAAATGTTTAGAACATAATTTTGTGCCAAAATTTCTTAGTCTGAAAGACAACAACAAAATTCTCAACCCACATATTATCAAAGAGCGCCAGCTGCGTAAAGTTTCTAAGCTGATTGCTCAACACAAATGTATGACTAAAAAACTGAAAAGGCAGATTACTGTCTTACGTGATCTGATCCTTAGTAAAATCAACACTTTTGATCGTCTCCTGTTTGTTAAAGTTTTCACTCGTGAGAACGTAGCTTATATGAAGAGGGTTACAGCCACCCACCAAAAAAGCTGCTAAATTTATTTCTCCAAAATAAAACACATACGCCAGATGGCACCGTCCAAAACTTTAGTTCCTTAGAATTAAATAATGAACAACTAGAATGCTTGAAAACGGGGTTAAGACATCCCACGTTTACTTGCGATAGTGATGCTATCAGCTTGACTTGCCAAATAGAAAAGGCGGTCTACCACTCGAAGGATAAAATTTCCAAAAATGATTGTAACGAAGTTAGAAACTCTTTGCAAAATTACAACAAACGTATGAAAAATTTCTCTAAAACAGCATATGCGAAGCACAACATTGAAACGGTGAAGTCTCTTAGAACTAATGACAAAATTAAAATCGTCCCTTTTGATAAGGGTAACGGTGTTGCTGTTATCAATACCGAAGACTACTTGAAAAAACTCAACGATATAGTTGAGGACTCTAGCAAGTTCACACCAATTCCGTACAACCGTAGTGATCTACTATTAGATCATCCGGTTATTAAACAACAAATAAACTGAAATATTTTTTAAACAAACATGTCAAAGGGTCCATTGATCCAAAAGTTTTTGCTTCTATTACCCCTCAAGGAGCAAGTAGCGGTAAATTATATGGCTCAGCTAAGGTACATAAGGAAAATGTCCCTCTGCGACCCATTGTCGCTAGCTTCGGTACTGCTGAGTATAATTTAGCCAAATATCTCAACCAATTTATTGTCAAAGCTATTCCTAACGAGTTTTCTGTTCTAAATAATACGGATCTTCTAGATAGACTTAATAAGTATAACCTCTCGGAAAATTCCAAACTGGTTAGCTTTGATGTGGTCAGTCTTTTTACTAGCGTTCCTCTAGAAGAGGTCATCGAACTAGCTTGTGATAAAGTCTACAACTCCGATGTGTCAAAACCTCCTTTTAGTAGAGACACATTCAAAAAGCTGATGCAGTTCGCGACAGGAGGCATTTTCTCTTTTAACAACACTCTTTATCGTCAATGGGACGGTCTTAGTATGGGTAGCCCACTAGCACCCACTCTTAGTAACCTATTTATGGGTGAATTAGAAACAAATTTTCTCAACATCAATCGTATGAACCTGAAGTTCTACGTGAGGTATGTTGACGACATTTTATCAATCTTTGAGGATGATGACCATGAATCTTTCTTTAGTTATTTAAACTCATGGCATCCCAACATGAAGTTCACCGCTGAAGTTGGTGGGAAGAGTTTACCTTTCTTAGACATCAGCCTGGATGTCACTGATAGCTTCCTAGTCACTTCTGTTTATAGGAAACCCACATATACGGGTTTAATTTTGAATTTTAAGGCTAACTGTCCTATACAGTGGAAAAGAGGCCTACTGAGCACTCTGATAAATAGAGCATACATAGTGTGCTGCACTTGGGAGAAGTTTCATGAAGAAATGGAGAAACTCACCAACATTTTCAGAAACAACGGATATCAGTTGCAACTTATCAATAACATTATTAAGAATTATTTAGAGAAAAAGTTTAATGACCATGTCAAGACGGAAGACATAACATACACTCAAACAATAAAAATCCCTTTTTTTGGTATTCAATCAGTTTATTTTAATAAAAGATTACAAAATATCTTTCGCAAAATTGACAAGGAGTTACAAATCAGATGGGTTTTTACCTGCAATAAAATGAAGGAAAATTTTTCGAACAAAGACCGTACTCCGAAGGTTCTAAAGTCATGTGTCGTATATAGTTATGCTTGTGAGGTTGATCCTCGCACTACTTATATTGGTAGAACTCTAAGACACTTGAATGCTAGAATCAAGGAACATAGTCAAAAAATGTCTGCGATCTCGGATCATAGGCTAAACTGTAGTTGTAGCTGTAACTCGAGTAACTTTAAAATCTTGGGACAAGCGTCCAATAACTTTGAACTGAATATTATGGAGGCGTTATTTATTAAAAAGTATAATCCTAGTCTGAACAAGCAATTGAACCATGAAGGAACTTTTTTTAGCTGCAAACTTATTTAGCATTAGCAGTATTGCATCTCTTGTACATATTTATCTGTGACATGTCGACATGAATGATTTACAAATTTATGCATGTTTTCATCATTGTAATACTAATTGTATTTTGACATATTGATGATCTCTTGCGACATAATACAAACTTCTACGTTTTTTTAATTGTTAATAAAATTGATTATAAGTTTTAATTTGTTTCTCAACCCTTCAAAAGTTGGGTCGGCTAGTCATCATATGTATTTCGTTTTCTACTCCGTGCTGGAGTAAGTTACTCTATGTTATTAGTAATAATTTATATTCATTTGCTCTTGACTTTAAGTTACCTAATTATTTACACGATTTTCCACTAGGGTAGTTGTTTAACTTTGGTATCTTCCGTTTCCTGGATTCTTCGAATTTTTACACAGTCCTGTTTTAATTTAAATTTATAAGCAATCAGGACACGAACTTTATAACTTCAATTACAAACTGAGTTACGCAGGCATATTTCGCACTTTCCGGATGTGTGATGGCGTCAGTGATATGGTTATTGTCTTTCCACCTCCATACTCCACCTTTATGCAGCTTTTTACATTGGCTTTGTTAATTTCATATTGAAGCCAAGTGATGTTATTAGATCTGACACATCTTGAGAATAGATTTGAGATTAAGTGCATATTCATCAGAAATTAAATGAAAGTTAAAAGCAATATGATAGCCATCGATTTTCGAAATGTGCTGATACGCAAAATGAATAACTTATGTGTCAATGAATAACTCAATTCATGAATGAAATTCATTTGATATGTTTTAATCAACATAAATCGCAGTTTATGTAGTATTGGTGCCGATGCAATTTTGCCGACACACAAGTCAGCGGAGCCTTCTCCTGATCAAACCTTAAAGAAGGCAATTTGGGTTTAAAGATCGATATAATCTTGGACATTATTCTTACCTTTTCCTTTACAATTTGCATTAAAATTATAATATTAGATAAAAATTGCGGCAAGCAAAAATAAAAAGTCAAGATGCTGAATTTAAATGTTCTGATGAAATGATGATAAGATACTCTAGAATTCATTTCAAAAAAATGCATCGTCACTTGAAAATTGGAAAAATTTAGTTATTTACATTACTTTCAAAGTGATCATTTATTGACTATTACTGTACACTAACTTTGACGAAATGCCGGTATTGTGGTGAAGAGAATTATTTAGTTAACACCCTTGGAAACTAACTTAAAATATGCAATTAGTGTGTCTCAGGCTCTTACTATGGGCTTGTGTGATGAATCGTAAAGTGGCCTGGAGTTTCCAAGTCAAGAGGCTCCGAATCATTCGGAATCAGAGTTGGGTGCGAATTCTAAAGTGAAATGTCCGATTCGTTTGGCAGAAAAGTTTCCAATTTGGAAATGAAGTTCTGAAAGTTCGGATAATCGGACTATTTATATTTATATACTCGGAATATTTCTTTTTACTGAGCTTGTACTGCAAGGAAGAATTCAGAGCCCTGTACTTCACCTTGAAGTGTGTGTTTGCCATCTAAAGCTGTGTACAATTGCTGGCAGCTTTCCCCCTTTATTGCTCTCTTAAAATCCTCCATTTGGTCAAGCAAAAGGAAATCGGCAGAAAGCTTCACCTAAAGTTAGCGACAATATCCTTGATTTATATTTATCAATTGATTTGCTTTTTTTCACTATTTTTAAATTACAAGATACATTGCGCGTTGTGACCAAACACGGAGAAATCAGTTTGAGCTCAAAAACAACAAAATTGTTGATGCGAATATCTACTAAGAATTCAAAAATGCCATAAATAGCACTGCTGTTTTGTGATGCTTTAGAATTAAAATGTGCAGTAATGAGTCTAGGACATGAATGAAATATTTACATTATTGAAATATGGAAACGGGACTACATGTACTTACAATATCATGGAAATCGGGATGAGTAGTCAACTATCAAAAATATCATTATCAGAAAATTTCGATATCACTGCGTTGGAATACCCTCTGTGTCATAGAAGTAGCCTTTCTATGGTATTGTTAATTTCTATGCTCTGTGTAATGCTCTTCCTTGATTTTGATCTCTTTGAATTCCAGGTGGACTTGCAGCCGTCATGTACACAGATACCCTCCAGTGCTTCGTGATGTTGATTGGAGCAGTTGTGCTGACAGTGATAAGTAAGTTGACGCTACGATTTCTTTGCACCTTTGTCGAGCTAATATTTTGTGGCATGAAGGAAATTATCGCTTACTTCTCTGCTCGCTCACCGAGTGTCTCTTCCTCCCTAATGAAAGGTTATAATTGACCTTAACCCAAGTGCAATATAATGCCCAATGCGGGCGACAATGGGCTCCATGGCGGCGACGGTTATAGCCTCTTTTCGAAATCATGCCAAATGGATGGTCTTATCAAGGGAAATCAGAATCGTATGTCAGAATTGAAATTATAGGTGATAATAGAAACCACATCGGGGTCAAAGTTCAAAAGGTTCAGTGTTCTGTAAAATTTATATTCTTCGCGGGAAAAATTGTATTTTGAAGTAAAACTTATGTCAACTAATTGATCTTGATAATTAAATGGTGGCTTAATTTATAAAGCGAGTCATCAGCAGCATTTAGACAGAATCCGGGTTCTGTTGTGATGTTTCAGGTCCAACGAACATCTTTGTTGAGTATTGAGACCATTGAGAAGATCCAATAGGCACCATGTCATCCTCAGATGAGACAAGAAACACGTAAACAAGAGAAATTAGGATTCAAGTGCTGCCACTTTGGTTCACCATCCATCATCAGGAAGCGAAGAAAAATTTCGTGGCTCTCAAATGTAAATCATTCAACCGATAAATTTGCACTCAACTGAATTATATTCTTTGGCCTAAGGGCTTACAAAACAATCAACTACTGGGACAATGTCCCTCGAACACATGCATCATTACCTCGTTGAACTACATGACCCAGTCGTTGGGCTAAGGAGGTCGTGGTCATTGGATCACTTGCTTCATCAAGGTTGCACGAAAGCCAAAGCATCCCAGAGTTTCCTCTGCAACGAACCGCAAATCGTAGGCAGGCATCAATTCTTGGTATTTGGCTGCGTTTTTGTCTTCAGTTTGTTCAGATGTCAAATCAGGTTTGCGGATTGCAAATGTCTTGCAGCAAATGTCTTCAGAGAATTTGAGATCCCATAATAAGCATCATCCCTTTGAGAATGGTACTAGGGATATGCCGTCTTGGCGTTTGCCATGATATCTTACTAGGTCTGGCGGTTTCAGAATTGCTAGAATTTCAATCGTTTCTAGTGCCTTGGCAACAATATCTTTTGCGGTATGGTATCGAAATACTCGTCTCGCAGTTCGCTTGCAAGAGAGGCCACATGCACAACTTGTCAACCGTCTCTCCACATGAGAATTTGTGTGGTTGACACAGGAGTCTCTAAGTGGAGTTCAGTGACTATTAATATCTCAGCATCAGTAAAATTGGTTTTAAGGCATTCTGATAAAAAGCAAATGAGCCATGATCCTGGAAAAATATAATCATGAAAAACTGCTTATCAGTTGACATTTGGCGTACATACCGGCCAAATTATGTTATTTGGGCGAGCTGTCAAAAAATCTTCGACTTTCGAATCAGCAAAAATCAGGACTGTGGACTCCGACGCGGATGCTAACGGACGTGAACATGGTCAGAAATCCTTGGAGTCCGAGTCCGATAAGCTTATTTGAAATTCAAGCATGTCAATAAGAAAAATCAAATATATTTGCCCCTATATTATTCCCGGACTCCAGGTAGCTAATCATTTGACAGTATGATTCATAAAGAATTATTCGATCAATTAATGGTTATTGGTTAGGTCTAAATGTAAATAACTGATATCTATTTAAAACTACATATCACCAATGCAAACATTTATTGGTCGACATCTACATTTACCCAGTGAATGTAAATAGAGGGCGGTATCTGTTTGTAATTTTGAATTGATCAATATTCACTTTATTGAATACTTGATAGAAAAGTCGGGGGCGGACAGGCTGATATTTCGGAGATGAACTCGGATGCGCCGATATTTCCAGAGATGCACTCGGACAGGGCATGGCCACGGATCCGGATGCGATTGAAATATCTATCGTGTGCGAAAGATTATCAAAAAACATTATATTCATAAATTTACATGAATCAATCACGTGCTGAAGAGTTGCAACTGTCGGCGACAGAGATGACACTAAACCTAACTATTATGACCACGTTGTACATTCATGATGGGCACTTGATGTTGATTGTTGAGTCATTGACATGCACCAGCGATAATCAGTTTGCCAAAACTACAACAACTACAGAAAGAGCGAATTGAAAATCAATTTGAGAACAATGCATTGCATGTAGACTTACATCATCAGCCAACCCTTCAGTCAGGTAGTACTCATTCAGCTCAATTCATGTCAAATTCTGAATGAATATCTCAATTCAATTTTACACAGTAGAACATCTTCGGTCAATCATTTAGTGGAAGGCTTGCATGTTGGTGATGCGTAGGATTTCAAAAAATCATCATTCACACATGTAGACAGGGAGCTTGGCATGTATCGTGAAATCAAGACCGCAAGCTTTCACATCATACAAGATGTTTCAAAAATAATGACACAATTCTTTTGTTAATCCATCATTCAACAACACAGCACAAGATCGAATGGTGAATACATTCTTCTAGAATTTAGCGAACGATAAGTTTATAGTGGCATTTTGTGTGGACTGCAGCCATCGAAGCCATCGAGTTTTGGTTTGAAAGGCAAAAGATTTTATTCCAAGACGTTTTGTTTCACAGATGACTCTACTTTGAGTTCAATCGACATCATACTATCGAATAATGTCTTTACTTTTGAGAATAAGTTTTACCACCAGATATCAGGCACAGCAATGGGGACACGTGTGGCTCCAACGTACTGCAATTTAGTCATGGGTTAGCTGGGATATCAGTCATATAACCAGATGGAGTGTTTTTATCTCTAGGGAGTGTAACGTTTTAGAAAAAAATGGATCAGTAGCCTGGATGACTGTTTTATGATATGGTCTACTGAATTTGGGAATATCAGCCAGTTTAGTTTAAGAAATGCTAGATGCCTTAAATAGTGATGTATAATGTACGATGGAGGAAAATAATGTATCCATACCGTTTTTGGATGTCTGTGTTTACAAAAAAGGGAAAAATCGAAACTGACATTTACAGAAAACCGACGGGCAATGCTAATTATGTTCCGTTTTATTCATGTCATCCACAACACATCAAAAGGAACATACTATTCAATTTGTTGTGTAGAATAAACAGAATTGTTTTGGAAGATGAAATGAAAATTATGAAAAATGGGAGACGAAAGGGGAACGAGTGGAAGAGATTGATGACAATGACAATCACAAGAAGAAGGGGACGGCCAAGGATTCGCTGGAAGAGCTGCATCAAGAGAGACCTGGAAATCGCAGAAGAAGACTGGAGAACATGGAAGGAGAGGGCGAATGACATATTAAAATGTCAGTGAATTGTCAAAGACGCGTCAAAGTGTGTGATGGAGAAGCTATGGAGAAACTACTGACTACGCTTTTGACCTGCATATGAATATCGTGATTTTTATGTTCATGACATTTTCCCTACCCCTTTTCAGAGAAAATGGGATTGTTGAATAAATAAATGAAATAAATCCGCATCAATTCTTACCTCAAATGAAAGGCCATGCAATACTACAGTATATAGATGCACAGCATTTTAAACCGTTAATGTATTGAATACCTTGATCACCTTAGTAGATGGCAATTTTTATCTTACTGAAGTGAGAGCGACTGTACTAGGTGCATGCCTTCCGTATGTGAAAACTGAATCCAATTGTATGATGGAAACAACTAAATAATAGTAATAATAATAGATAATAATAATTCACTAGTAACTGTCATCGAGCGTGCTGGTCGCTTATCGGGTGTCTCTCTGGCAACAATTTTTCAGTTGGCAGTTCTATGGTTATTTGGCATCATTTTCATTCAAATTTTCAAAAGCTTGTGTGTTTTTGTGTCCTTGGCAAAGCTGCGCTATCGTCGTAATACCATTCTACTTGGATTGCCTACGATTCCTCTCCCAGTGTTTAAGATCGCGTCTCCAATGAGTTTTGTTCATTGGTTTCTTAAAACGGCTTTGTAAAGTTTTCGAGTCCTCATCGCGAGATTTCGCTATCAAGATCGATAGATTTGCAAACTTCCAAGTTTATGGTGTACCTCGGCGCTGCGATCGACAAGTGCCTTTACAGTGTAGTGGAGCTGTTATTGGTGTAGCGTGCCCAACTACCGTGTTTAAAATCTTGCTGCATCTAATTTTTGGTCTTTTGCAAATTGAAGTTAAATTCCTTCAGATTTAGTGTCTTATAATTTGGAATGCATCTGCAAAATCAGCATCTTCCCAATCAAATACTCCTCCCAAACGTGTCACAAGAGCAAACTCGAATCCAAATCTGACACTTGAAGCAGTGAAGGCATTGATTGAGTCTTCAACATCTGAAATCATCAGTAGCCTAAAGAGTGAAATTCTTTCACTCAAAGATGCTGTGAACTCATTGTCTGTGAGAGTAAACGTCCTTGAGACTGAGAGAACTTTTTACGCTTCGCAATTTCAAGAAATATTGAATGCTTCTTCTAAAACTCCCAACGCAGACTGCGAATCTATTATGGTGGAACTTGAGCAGAGACAGTTGCGACAGTGTAATGTTGTGATTACTGGGTTGGAGGAAGAGACTGGTAACGAGGATGAGTTAGATTCCGAGTTGGTTTCTGATTCCGCTAAATGCGACTCAATACTTGAATCTATTGGCTGCTCTGATATATCAATTATAAGTGTCTCGCGACTTGGTAAGAAGTCGAATCCGCGTAAGCCTCGGCCATTAAGAATTGTTCTGAATAATGTCCACGAAAATTTTGTTGTCTTGCGAAACGCTAGAAAATTGAAGGATCAATCGCAATTCCATCAGGTATATCTCAAGGCTGATCTGACTTTCCAGCAGAGAACAGTGCAATATCAACTACATTCTGAACTAAAGGAAAAGCGTTCTGCAGGGATTGATGTAGTGATATATCGTGGCAGTGTTGTTGAGCGCAATAAAGTTTCGGGTTTTCAAAAACGTTTTTAGCGTCCTCTGCTCATGTAGAGACGCAAGCGAATGTTCAAATGACCGGAATGGCTGCCAAAGGCAACTTCTGTGATGGTAGTAGCGATCCCCCTCAGTCTTCTGTTGGGATGAATATAAAGTGTTATTTATGCAATGTCCGATCACTGAATAACAAGTTATCAAATTTAGAGACATTATTATTCTCTCAGTTGTATGATATTGTAATACTTACTGAAACATGGCTTAAGAATTCGACTCATGATTCCTTACTATGTGGTGGTAATTCCTATGACGTACTCAGATGCGACAGATCAGATGGTTACGGAGGAGTCGCGGTTCTTTTTCATAGAAACTTGTGTGTATCGAAAGTTGATTTACCAATCTCAGAATTCTTCAATGTTATCTGTTTTGATGTCATTATTTCAAAGTCACTCTCTTACCGAATCCTCGCCATTTATAATCCTCCTAAATCATCTATTGATTATTCAATGAATTTGAAACGCATTATTGAGTTATGTGCTAGCAATGAGCATCCATTGTTTCTATGTGGAGATTTTAACTATCCGAATATTGATTGGACTGTTCCACGAAATTTGGGTGACGCACCTCATGGAATATTTCTTACAACTGTCATGGAAAATGGATTGATCCAACTTGTAGACAAGGCAACTCGGTATTCGTCGTTTCTTGATCTGATTATTACTAATTACCCTTGCTCAATTTCCAGGCTGGACGTGATTCCTCCTTTTCATGCTTCATGTGATCATGCTGCGGTTGAGTTCTTGATTCAGACACCAACTAACCCTTTCTTGAAGACAGCACTTGAAGTCAAGGTAGACTACAGGAAGGCAGATTTTACTAAAATGCGGAATTTTCTTGCTGATGTACCATGGTATAGCATTATTCCAAGCAATTGTCCTGTTACTCCTTCCCATGTCGACATCATGTGGTATGCATTTCTGGATATTATGCACAGTGCAATAAAACAATTTGTTCCTATTAAACGGACTATCGCTCGGTCACCGAAGCAGTCAAAACTTTTGAGATCACTTTTACAAAGCAAGAAATTTTGGTATCGCAAGGATAAAGTTATCTATCAAAAAGTTTCCGCGCAATATGATGTCGAGGTTCTAAAAGTCAGAGGAGATTTTGAGCATGACATTATTATGAATGGTAATATCAAAAAGTTCTATGCCTATGTGAACAAAAGGATGAAAAAATCCCATTCCATTCCATCTATCATGAATTCTAGTAATGAACTTATTTCTGAGATCTCTTGTAAAGCAAAGATCACGAATGACTATTTTACGTCGATGTTTGAGCAAGATGATGGTAGTGCACCTATTTTTCATAGAAGAGTGGACCATGGCTTATCAATATGCTCAGTTGAGTTTCCAGTCAGTGAAGTCGTGTCTTGCTTACAGAACTTGTCTCCTAAGTTTTCTAGAACTCCAGATGCTTTTTCTAGAACTCAGATTGCCCCTTTCCTCGCCAAATTATTTTAATTTTCTATGATAACTGGTCATCTTCCAGGTGAATGGCGAAAAGCGCTCGTTATCCCATTGAACAAAGGAAAAGGACGTGCTTCACTACCATCGAGTTATAGGCCTATTTCTTTGACATCTAACATTTGTAAAGTGATGGAGCGAATCATGGCGGCTTATCTTGTATCCTATTTGAAGTCGAATGACATATTTTTGCACCAACAGCTTGGATTCATCAGGGGAAGGTCTATATCTACTCAACTGATAACATCTATTCACGAATGGACTAACGCTTTGATGCGCAGAGAGAGGGTTGACTGCATGTATATCGATCTTGCAAAGGCCTTTGACTCAGTAATTCATCGCAAGCTTGTGATCAAGCTTGAGGCCTATGGAATAAAATATGAATTACTTTCATAGATTCAAGCTTTTCTATCTAACCGTTCTCAATCAGTTATAATTGATTCTGCTACGTCGGAAAGTGCACCTGTGCTTAGTGGAGTCCCGCAGGGCTCAGTTCTTCGACCGATTCTTTTTCTCCTATGCGTAAACGACAGACGATTGCTTTGAGGAAGATGTCATTTCTTATAAACTTTTTGCCGATGACCTCAAAATTTACTACTCTTGTCGGAGTTCTACCACCCCTATATTCCAATATGCACTAAAGAAATTCGAAAACTGGTGTGAACAATGGCAACTTAAAGTCTTACCTGATAAATGTTCGGTGCTCCCACTCGGAAGAAATAATTATCTGGACACAATGTACAATTTGAATGGTTTGGCTATTCCTATTCAAGAATCTGTGACTGATCTAGGAATTTTGCTTACCCCAGATTTAAAGTTCAGTTCACATTGCAGCAGAATAGCCTCTTTAACTTTTGCTAGAGCTTCATGTTTATTGAAAAGCTTTTCTTTTGCAGACAAGGATTCTTTGATTGTTGGTTATAAGACATTCGTTAGACCTATTCTTGAGCACAATTGTCAAGTATTCAATCCGTATCTAAGGCGCGATAGTCTTTGTTTAGAACGAGTACAGAGGTTTTTCACACGGCAAGTCTGCAAACGTTGTAAAATGTTCTATTCTGACTACAAGCATAGGCTCCGCTTACTGAATCTAGAGCCGCTTTGCCGCAGGCGCGTTGTTTCAAAATTTGTAATGGTTTTGTTGACATTAGTATTGATGATTATTTAGTCTACCATCCACCAACGTATTGTACACGTAGTCAATCAAATAACCCATTTCAAGTTCAAACGCACACTTTCCCTTATACCCGTAATCTGTTGAATACATTCTTTTATCGTGTTTACAAAATTTGGAACTTTTTGCCAACTGAGTGCACCTCTGCTCCGTCCCTCAATTGCTTCAAAGAAAGACTGAAGAGTGTTAACCTCGTCCGTTTTTATGAAGACGTAACAATGTGAATTTCATTTTTGTGAGTAACGCTCGTCTATAAGTGCCTTTGCGGCCATGACCTGCGCTGATCTTGTTCTACTTCATTTACTTGTGTCTTTTTCATGAATAAAGAAAATATTATCTATTATCTAAATAACCAATGCTTAAAGGAAGAAGTATCCATCTCTTAATAATTCAGGTAATACTGAGAATCAGACTTCACAAAATGCTCTACTTGTGGTCCGACAACACAGTTTTCCTACAGTAGTTATCAGATAAGTTATAGACTATATATTTTTGTTGATTAGTACCTTTAAATGTCATTCCCAACACTATGATAGGTCTGAATGTAATTCCGATGAATTATTTTGCATTTGCGCAAATGACAAAGCGGCAAGAGAGGATCGCCATATCTCCAAATGTAATAAAAAAAAACAGGACGAGCGATCAGGACTCTCTGAAACTTCAAAGTAAAAGGTGTTAGCTGACGATCTTTTCTAAGGTGGATCTACGGCTGCTAAAGAATTTTTGTGCTTAAAATCGATGAAGTCTGAAGACGTCTTCTACGATGTGCCCAGCCGAATTAGCACTCTGCAATCGATTATTAATTATCAGTTATAGATTATTAATTAAAAGTATTACGGTTCAAAAGTCGACCTTCGGCGTCCAGCGCTTTCTAGCGGTCGATGTACAGTGGTGAACTACAGTCGTTGTGAAAAAGTGAAAAGTGGTGATTGATATTAAGAATCGAAGTGTGCTGTGCTTCAAGCATGAGATGATTGAAATATGAAGGCTGGCTATACTGCAGTAGTTTTATATTTTCCATTGATTTGTACGAATGTCTTTTGATCAAGTGTTGTTTCGTGTAGAGGTGAGCAATCCTACTGGAAGCCCGAACTCGAAGCTAAATGACGTCCTCCAGACACTTTCCTCGAGTGTGCTGCACTAGCATGTCTCTGCTTCAAACATGAATTTTGTGCAGGGTTTGAACTCTGTCTTGGCGTCCCAACTGCGCACCACGGCCCGTTTCCGTCCGCCTACCTTCATCGAATTAGCTGAGCATCCGATCTCACGTCATGACTGTCGAGAGGAAGATAATAAAGCGGAGCACTTCCTCCTACAATGCCGTGCACACCCGGACCTACGTCAATCGACATTTGGTGCCACATGCAAGTGGCCGAAGATAGTAATGGAAAGAAAGAAATGGATGCACAATGTGTGGAAGGATATGAAGCTCCTACATCTCAACCCTCGACTTGCGCAAGACCGGATGGTGTGAAGGAGACGCACTCATGCGAACAAGAATCGACGTAGCCCAAATGTCGCACCCTCAAACCTGGGGCCCAACCGACAATAAACGAGGCAGGGATGCGGAGTCCTATCATTTTGATGGGACTCCGGCTATTGATAGGACTTCGACTCCGGCTGGCAAGTATACAAAGCCCAGTTTTTTTAAAAAAAATAAACTGGTAACCTACATCATAGATCATTATAGACTTACCTTGTCTTCTCTACTAAATTACCGAGTGAAATGTAATCTTTTTTTTCACAATCACGGTTCATTCCCTCAAATATTACAAGCTTTGCACGCACCGCTGTCTCTGTACTTTTGTTTGACGAAGTTGACATCAAGACAGTGACAACTATATGCACGGGGATTTAATTTGTTTCTATTATATTTCGGGTCTAGTTATAGGCCGCAGTCCGGAGTCCGACTCCAGCAAAATTGGTAGGGACTCCGGGACTCCAACTCCGCATCCCTGAAACGACGAGTAAGTAGATCGACCATCCATAGCGTGTTTTCGAACCTCAGGTCTCTAAAATAGTACGTAGAAAACGTCTCCCCAACGTCGTCAAATCAAAAAAAGAGGAACATCGATTCATCTATTCGAAGAAATTCGGTCATTCGGATGGCATCAACAATTAGTTTCCAACTTGCTCAATCGCATCTTTTCATAGCACACTAATGTAGCGAATGTGGTCCGTTTCTGAGCTGGAGGATTAATCGAGTGCTCAATTCTAAATAATCTGTTAAGTCAACCACGTGTAGTCTATCAACTGGTGAATCATTCTCATGATTAACCCGCATTGTGGGAGGTTCATATCGTCACGCTTTGATCGTGAATCCAATGAATGATTAAAAAATATTCAGCTTGCTGTTACAGCGACAATTTCCAAAATGTAACTGAAAATTCCCTCACTTCTTAATTGTACATACATAATGAAAGTTTTGAATCAAAACACGAAGTTCAAGAAAGTTCACAAATGGCCGTAAAAATAGATTGTCCTTCGAGGGTACCTGAATTAGTTCCATACAATGACCTAGAACTCACCATTGAAATGCCATAAGAGCACTTATTTAGAGCACTCGCTAGACACTGTCTGCTGTCAAACCTAAGTAAAAGTAATGAAAATCTCGAGGTAGTTGTTAGAAATCATAACTGTTTGATGTAACAATGAAACCGTTCTTGCTGTGTCACATTTTGCAAATGATTGTATTTACGAAGCTATTTTGGCTAACCTCCTTTTGTCATTGCGTGTCGGTATGTTAATAATGAGTACTGCGTAATCAATTGTTAAATGCAGAACGGAGAACATCCACACTTGTCAAACAGAAAATATTAAGATCTATCGATATCCGCTTCTGACAATTTACTCCAAAATATCAGCCACTTAAAACCCAATCCTACACAATGGTGCTTTAAAGAGACATGTGAAAGTTGGAGCTTGTCCTTAGAATGTATACAATGAAAATATTGAGTTGTCATTCAAATAGATAATGTTTCGCTTGATGCGTGTTGATGATGTTTCTTTAATGAACATTATGAAGTGACCACAAATTAACGCCATGTCAATGATTGGTGAACTGACGTACGAGTACTTGTGTCAGAAGCATCATTATTTTAATGAACATGGTGCACTCAGACTCAGCAACAATCAAATCGAACATTCAGACCAACGAAACGAGAATCATCGAATAAGAGTAACAGGAATGAATGACTCTCTACTTCTTTGTCGAGAAGGACTCCCTATGCCACTCCCCTTCAAGTTCTTTCCTTAAACTTTATTGGGTAAGCGTCGTGGCAACGGAAGATACCAAGATAATATTGATAAAGAGTGTCTTTTCTCTGTTCACTTCGGAACAAAAGCGCGAAGGGCGATCCTAATTGCACAAAAATACGAGCGCATGCGCATATTGAAGAGCGAAATGGTGTAAACAAGTGTTTGCTACATAGTTGTACATGAATACATTTTTAACATTATGGCAGGCTTATTTGCGTTTTAGATTCATAAGCAGATACTTAAGCGAGTCAACATTCACATATATGTTCAAAATTGTTGCATGTATTGGCAAGTATTCTGATTAACACACGAATATATCGGTACATGTATAGATTGTTATGTACAGATTATACTATCACAAATATTTCATTTCTCGTCTTATTCAATCCGCTGAGTTAAGAAACACACCATGTTAGAAAAGGGAAAAGTGTGGATTGGAAGAGTTAGTGGGACACCGGGGTTGAAGGCGCACGATTTAGCCTGGAACCTTTGCCACTCTGAAGCTTGACACTGAGCTTCCCTAGCAAATTTTCGGCGGGATTCGAGGAATGTCGAAGGAACAGTGGGCAAGGAAGTGGGCGATGTAGTTGATGGCCTGCACAGGTCCTCCACCGCAAGGAGACGCAGGAAATTAAGGCCTCCACCGCAAGCAAGTGTAAGAAGCAAGGTCCTCCATTGCAAGGAGAAGCAGGAAACTAGGTCCTCCATTGCAAGGGGGAGCAGGAAACTGCGGCCTCCAACGCAAAAGAGAAGCAGGAATCTAGGGCCTCCACCGCAAGGAGACGCAGGAAATTAAGGCCTCCACCACAAGCAAGTGTAAGAAGCAAGGTCCTCCATTGCAAGGAGAAGCAGGAAACTGCGGCCTCCAACGCAAAAGAGAAGCAGGAATCTAGGGCCTCCATCGCAAGGGGATGAGGGAAAGTAGGGCCTCTACCGCAAGGGGGTGAAGGAAACTAGGACCTCCACCGCAAGGGGGTAAAGGAAAGTAGGACCTCCACCGCAAGGGGGTGAAGGAAACTAGGACCTCCACCGCAAGGGGGTGAAGGAAACTAAGGCCTCCACCGTAAGGGAGTGAAGGAAACAAAGACCTCCATCGTAAGGGGATGAGGGAAACTAAGGCCTCCACCGCAAGTGGGTGAAGGAAACAAAGGCCTCCACCGCAAGTGGGTGAAGGAAACTAGGACCTCCATCGCAAGTGGGTGAAGGAAAGTATTACCCCCATCGTAAGGGGTTCTAGAAAAATTCATTCATGGAATATCAGAGTAGCCAGTTGTGGGACTGATCTTATTGTTCGATTTCTATGTCCGCTTGTCATGTCTCTCCGCCTCTATCTACTTACCTCTATTGTATCCATGACTGTATTGGTGTTGGCCATTAACTCGTCAGAGTATCGTTTATTCGATATCTGCCATGTAATGCAGAAGCTTACCTTCATAATAAAGTTGGTCTTCATGAACTGCGGTTTTGTGCATAACGGGGAACAACACCAGTCATCCTCCTTGTTGCAGACAGTCACCAAAAAGTAAAGCAAAGTGACATTTAATTTTACTGAGTGAAATTGATAATTTCATATTTAGTTTAATGGTCCGATGCGTTCATTGTTGAGCTCCCATGTTCCCGTACTCCTTTACGACAACAACCACACATGCCAAACAAAGTCCATTCTGCTTGACATCATGCCAGATTTGCTCAAATTATTCTTCATTGTTTAAAATTATATGGTTCTGTTTCAGATTTAAGGAAGATCATAAGTATCTAATACCTTGTCATGAGTAATCCAGCGCCGCATGTCATATTTTATGTGCATTTTACGACTAAAATATGTATAGAAATTTTAAAGAAAAGTTACTTAGCATTAAATGCATCAAATCTTTAGCCAGTTGAATAGTGATTTCTGCTATTCACGCAATGCGTGCATTGTGGATACCTAATGTTGGTCATATTTGAGATGCGAAGCATGACTAAATGAAAGACAACATTCAATTATCGTTGTATGTGCGTGGATCTCCACTTGCGGATGCAGCGAAAAACAGACTTTTATGAATACCAGCCGATGCATATCGCCTCTACGCCGTAGGCCATGACGAGACAGCAACCTCGTAGAGGCGAGAAACTTCTACTGTTCTTAATAAAAGTCTGTTTATTGTTTGTTAAAAGTTTGTTCTTAATAAAAGTCTGCAAGTTGAGATTCTGACTTAAACAAAAGGAATAATGATCTCACTCTCATGCCCGCTGTGAGTTCGAATATCAGCATGGAAGACCTTCGAGCATCAAATGCACGTCAACAACGGACACGGATTTTCGGGTTACAATGTCTTCTTATCAGTGACTCGAGACATCGGAAGCAGTCTTCTACAATCGATGCACGTCTAACTACAGCATGAAAATTGGCATCTGAAACTGGCAGACCATACTCTGAATCCGGTGGGCCATCATCTGGCCGCCGTTTGCCACAGATAGTTCATTACTGACTATTTTCAAGTTGTGTGAATGTGTGGAAGAATAGACAAATTAATGCGAGAAACGGGAAACAGGCCTCGCAGAATTTTCAACCGTTTATTGTCTTCAAAACCGTCGATAGAACGTCATTTATTTCAACTGCACCGCTTAGTTGGCGTTCTTACAGAGGATGATGTTCTATTAGAGGTTTTATGGCATCATCTTAGGAATCTTGTCAGGCGACTTGTCCATTTCTCTAAGCTCTGAGATCCAGCTTTTTAAACTGCAGAAAGTACTTTAATGCATGCTTGAAGGTTAGTGCGAACTTTAAATTAATTTACTGCTGATAATAATTCGGCATGGACAGAACTGCAAGATAAACATCGCTTCATACAGTTTAAGGAATTTTCAATGCCGTGTCCGGCGCTGCACCTACAGAAAGATAATGTGAATAAAATTTCACACCGGCCGACTTGATCATTCACACTTGCAGCGAGGATTCCTGTGGGAGAGAACTTTTAGTCATGCCATTGCTATGTCTATCTATAAACACATCCAAAAATGTAAGTTTGAGGTCTACGATGATGTTTTTGTTTTGACGGCAACGAAAGAAGATCATCTGACATGTGACTGCGCTTTCTATCACAATTATCTATCCAGCAACTAGAACTCATGAAATATCTGCCTTATCGTTACATTAGAGGCCACACAAGCACGAAATGACAAATGTGATCGAATCTTGGAAGTTTTGGAATTATATTTTATGCCTGATTTAGACAGATATTACACAAGTTCCGTCGCCGGCGCTGTGGCCTTGTGGTAGAGAGTTCGCTCTGCGTCCGGGAGGCCCTGGTTCAAACCTTGGTCAGTTCAAACCTAGGACATTGAAAATGGGTATACTCAGCATTCTTGCTAAACACTCAGCACAAAAAGGAATTAGAGTGGGATAAATATCAACTCGGCCGCATGGAAAAAAGGCTCCATACCTGATGTGCTTCTGAGTTTATACAAAGTTCATTTATTCATTTACTTTATTTTAGTTGTGTGCAAGTGGACACCGACATCCTATCTTCCCGAGTGCAGCTCGTCTGACCAGGATTCTAGCATAATCCCTCCACACTGTCACAGAGGGTAATACAAAAAAGCGTTGACAAATGTTTGTGCCACATAGTCCGGCAGCCAGAAGGAGTTTCCGCAAGGAACGAGGCTTTCACAGATTGGTGTGCACCCTATGCCTACAACGAATCTACACGTCTGCCGAGTTCTAGTGAGTTCCTTTTCTTGTCAGACAGAATCAAAGAAAAACACATGTTAATCCAATGGAACGCAGATTGCAGTTTTTGGTAAAAGTGAAAATTTGCATGTTTTCTCTGATTAAGCAAAAAGGACTAAGTCTAGAGGCATAATTTTTGACATGGAATGTCTTCAGGTCATTTCCTATCATGTTCATGATCCCCTGTCTATGAAGCTAGACACATTCAGATTTGACAAGACTGCTAATGTCGGCTTTTTGAGCAATATAATCCACATGCAACCAAATTCTCACATTCGTTGCCGATCAGAAGCATGATAGTAACACATGCACGTCATAGGAAATGACCTGTAAATACTCCGTGTAAAAAAGAAATGACTCTGGGCCTAATAGTTTTCAGTCAATCAGATAAAACAAAGGAATTTTCATTTTAACCAAAAATGCGATCTGCCTTCCATTGGATTAACATGTGTTTTTCTTTGATTCTGTCTGACAAAAAGAGGAACTAACTAGAACTCGGCAGAGGCGCAGATTCGTAGTAGGCATAGGGTGTGCATCATTCTGTGAAAGTCTCAGTTTCGGCCTCGTTCCCTGCAGAAGCTCGTTGTGGCTGCCGGACTAATATATTTAATTGCTGTCCACAGCAGACATTAGAATGCGTTACCTACTTTGGAACCCATGAGAAAGTCATGGGATGACATTCATTACGTTCATGATATGGCTGCTTCAGATGCTTTGATGGACATTGATCCCCGCTACTGTCCCTGATATCGGCATTCACAATTGTGGCAAACTATGATTATAACTGCTGCGACAACTGGCGGGTGATGGCCGGTGAGGGTTTGATCCTGCCACTTGTCGAGCCCATGTACTCGGTCGTAGCTCAAATGGTCAGAGGGACAAGTCTATTTAGCCTGGTGTTGCAGGCTGGGCATCTTTTACATGGCAATTTTATGCTTATCTGGGTTTTTGCCTGAGTTGTCGTTTCTTACAAGACGGTTTGCCAATGTGTCTCCAGCACATAGTTTTGCTGTGTCTTATCGTAGTGATGATTAAAATCAAAATAAATAAATGAACCTTGTTTATAATCAGAAGCAGATTAGGCATGGAACATCTTCCATGTGGTCGAAATGTGATTAATCTCTCAGTCTTTTTTGTGCTGAGTGTTTAGCAAGAATGCAGAGTCGACCTATTTTAAAAGTCCTAGCATTGACCTGATCAAGGTTTGAACCAAGGTCTCGCGGTCGCCGAGGGAACACTTTACCACAAGGCCACAGCGCCGGTCGAACCTAACCACGTAAGCGTTTATTGAACTAAAGAAATTTCGTGCTAAGTGACAAGGCTGGACGGGCGAAATCGATTTTAGTATTACGATTTTTGTGCATTGAAAGTCTTACATTTTAAAATTAATATTTAATGTTATTCAGGAATGACATATTCTGATAACAGTGACTTTCCTTCAGGCTTTTTGAAAGTTGGTGGATACGGTGGTCTGAAAGAAAAGTATGGAAGTGCGATTGCTAATGAAACTTTCCTTTCCAACAACACATGCGGTTTACCTTCCAAAGAAGCATTCATCATGCTACGTCCAATATCAGACAAAGAGATGCCTTGGCTTGGATTCCTTTTGGGCCAAACTCCGGCTTCGATATGGTACTGGTGTGCAGATCAGGTAGGTGCAAGAATAAGCAATCTTGTAAAAATATAGTTGCAACCTTTTCATGTATTTATTAGTGCCGTCCAAGTCCCTAAAATTGTCATATCCCCTCTTAGTATCCTTCAATCAACCTTCGTGAAGGAAAATTAAAACGTTTTCAGTCAAGCAGAAATTATTGTAAACAACGGAAATTTGTGGATTTTGTCGTGAAGCCCACAGCAGTTCGGTCAACTTCTTCTCTTGATAACACATTTTGAATTTGTGTATGCGAGAACCTTTATTCAACAAACTATTGATTTTAGTTAGAATCTTATCTTAAATTATTTTTGTCATTAATGTAAAAGAAAGCCTCATTATCTTTATCTGGCTGCTAACCTTATACATTTTTAGATCTAATCAACAGTTGAGATCTAATAAGATAGGCGATTTTAGATCTAATCAAAAAGTTGTGTTATGATCAAATTTGGGCAGATTAAAATTGAGCAGATTTTAGTCGGAAAGGTACATCCCAACTACAAGGATCAAATTGAAATCGCCGCTTGCTGAATTGAAAGCTTGCACTATTCATTGTCAAGAATTGGCCGTTATGGAACTGTATGTGCTGGTATTACTCAGCTAAGTTCCGCTATTGACCACCACGGTAAAGTGATTTAGTTGATTGAGGCAACCGACTTAATTGAGGCACTGTCTGCCACTCGTTGATGAATTTATAGACTGCAAGCACAAATATTCTCGAGTTCACACTTTTTTGAAGTAAGAAATATAAGATAAATGGAATTTAGCATCCGAATAGTTTCGTCGGCTTTTCTCAAAGATGGACACCTGTTAACTAACAATAACAGTTATGCTATTGAAGCAAGTGTTTGTCCTTCTTTCGATCCTGCTGTAGGGCAATTCCACGCGAATGTCAACATTTGGGTAATTTTCTGAAGTACCTAAGAGCTTACTTTTGATTGCACGAACATCATCCTTGACATTCATATTTTCCAGAAAAACATTCAATTTACCGCGGAAATTTGACTTTCATCACAAAAAATTAATTAAATAAATACTGTAATAAAAAAAGAGAAAAATGAAAAATTATCATTTTTAAAATTTGACCTTTAGTGTACTAATGTATTTCTAATTTATTCAAATACAGCAGATATACTCTATGACAATAAAAACGATCCACTTGATTTTTTTTTTACTGAATTTTCACCCCTAGCACAGCTATGAGCCATGAACGAAGCTAGGGGTTACTCAATGAAAAGTAAAAATTGTATTATTTTAAATAAATAAAAATAGAAAAAAACAACAGATCTTCTAATCTGATTAAACTGTCCCCATCAGAAACATGTTCGCACGCCTCTTGAAAGTATCAAGATTGTATTGGTCAGGGAAAGTGGTCTGGGGAAGCTGATTCCAAAGCTGTGCCGTGCGAACAAAAAAGTTTTTCGAGCGACTCACAGTACGTGCGCGTTCTAAGCTCACATGATAGCATGTGAGTGCATTAGCTCTGCGTGTGCTTCTGGAGAAGATCTTAGGTTTGGGTACGCACTCATTTACTGCAGAGCTGCTTCTACCGAAATAGTACCTGTAGAAGAGACTGAGTGAAGCAACATCCCGTCTGACGGAGAGCGGCTGCAACTTGCTAGCAAGTTTTTCACCCATGAGATTCTTGACACGTTTCTCAACCCGTTCAAGGAGGTTAAGATGCGTTTGTGGGGCGCCAACAATACTCCATCAGAGGACGAATAGTGGACTTGTAAAGATAGCAGACAGTCTGTGGTGGAAGATAGCTGCTGGCACGATAGAGACTACCAATGCGTTGAGCTGCCTGCTTGCTAATGGATTGGATGTACGGTTTCCATGACAAGTCCTTCGTAACCGCCAATCCAAGGAAGGAGATGGAATCTTGTTCTCTGATCCTATTATCTGACATCTTAATGCTATGATCATCATCTCCTTTAAGTCGTGAGTGCAGAATACTCTGAGTTTTTGAAGGATTGAAGGAAACAAGCCAATTGGCGCCCCATTCTGAGACCCTGCGTAAGTCTTCATTAAGAACGTCGCATAGCTGCTGACGTTGCTGAGTGTTCTTAGCGAGTCGCTCATTGGAATTGAAGAGTGTTGTGTCATCTGCATACATCACCAATTTACTCACTAGGCAGTCTGGGAGGTCGTTGATGTACAGCAGAAAAAGAGTGGGTCCCAAAATTGATCCTTGAGGAACTCCTGCATTGACAAACTTGGTGGAAGACTTTTGGCCATCTAAGACGACAGATATCTGCCGATCACTAAGAAAAGAAGCAAGAAGTTTGTGGAGTTGATTAGCAACTCCATAGGACTTGAGCTTCATAAGGAGTCCCTGATGCCAGACTTTATCGAATGCCTTGGAAATATCCAAGGCAACTGATCTCGTCTCACCTTGTCTGTCAAGGACACGACTCACATGTTCAGTGACATATGAAAGAAGATCTGCAGTTGATCGAGAGTGCCTGAAGCCATACTGTTCTTCTGATAGAAGGTTCTGAGTTTCAAGGAAGTTAACAATGTGTTGGTTAATCACTGCTTCAAAAATCTTGCCAGCAATTGGAAGCAGGCTGATAGGACGGTAACTAGATGGAAGAGATGAGTCAGAACCTTTCTTTGGAACTGGAACCACGGAAGCTACTTTCCAACAAGAGGGAAACTCACCGGTGGATACACATGTACTGAACAGTTTAGATAAAAGTGGAGAAAGCTCAGGTGAGAGATGCTTGAAGACCGAAACCGGGATGCCATCTGGTCCACTAGACTTAGAGCTATCGAGACCGGCGATGATCTTTTTGACGTTTCGGACTGTGACTGAAGGAGGACTAACTGTCTCATCAGTGCGCGTGGGAATTGGAGGTGGAATTCTACCTCCATCGTCTAATGACGAATTCTTCGCAAACTCTTTGCAAAGAAGCTCGGCTTTGTCTGCTGAGGTTGTCGCCATAGAAGTACTGACTTCGGCATGACGGAGTGCTGGGATGGAGGATTTGTTCCTATTGGTGACACTGTTGTAAATCCTCCAGAAGTCCTTAGAGCCAAGCTTTTGGGTAGCAATGGATTTCCGTACATACAAAGCGTAACGGCTTTTGGCCTGATGTATGGTTTCCTTGCAATATCTACGTGCGGTTTTGTACAATTCAAGATTGCCAGCGCTACTGTCACGCTTATACTTATGGAAAAAGTGGTCACGCTGGCAACTTGCAGCTGCACATTCTGGTGTAAACCAAGGTTGTGAGTGGGGCTTCATTTGGAAAGTACGGTGAGGAATGTAGGCCAACATCCCTATCTGAAGCCACTCTGTCAGTTCTTGCGCCGACTTGTGGACGTTCTCGCTCAGAATCAAATTCTCAGCTTGAACTTGACTAAGAAAAGTGCGGAAGCCACACCAGTCTGCTTTGGAGAATTGATAAACTGTTCTATGGAAGGGTGCAGACGGTGTGGAGCAAATTTGTTTGCCAGAAACTGTGATAACACAGTGATCAGACGTGCCGAGGGGAGAAGTAACCTTGTGTGAAAAACAAGTTGGATTTGAGGTGAGAAACAGGTCAAGGAGATATCCAGTATCCCCAGCTCGGTCAGGCACTCTGGTAGGACAAGTGACAATTTGACTAAGGTTGTGAGAGACAGCGAAATCCTGGGCTGCCTGACCGGAGAGATCGGTGGTGCGTGAGTGCACAAGCCAGTCAACATTGTGCACGTTGAAGTCACCAAAAACGGCAACTTCAGCGCTGGGATACTCTTGTAGAAGAGAATCGATCTTGTCAGAAAGAACATTGAAAATATCCGCATTAGTTGATGGAGAGCGGTATAGGAAAAATAGAAGAAGTGTGGTCTTCTGCAGCGGCGCAATGAAGGCAAGATACTCATGCCTTGGATCCTCTGAGCTGCGAAGCCTTCTCAAGGGAAGGCTTGTCTTGGCATAGACTCCAAGACCATGACAAGGTGCTTTATCCATCCGGTGAAATATGTATCCATCAGGAGTAACGTCGCTTGATGACACACTGGGATCTAACCTGGTTTCCGACAGGGCTAGATGGAAGTGGACGACTTTTATTTCATACTGCACTGACCTTAGCTAAAACAAGTGTTTTTCTGTCGCTAAGTGATAGATTCTTTTGAATGTCCACCATGTTGGCTTTACTGATGCAGTTTTCCTTTTCTTTATTTCGATTCACTCTTACTGTCATGGGCATTCCACCCTTAGGTGATGTCAAGAGAAATTCATTGCCTATTGATGCCTCTTTTATTGGTAAAAGAACAGATGTTTGTTTTTCAATAACATTGTCACATCCTGTGTTGTTTGTCAGACTCAAGGGATTATCGAAAATATTTGACTACGTACTCGTACACACATGGGGTTTACCCCTTGATATTTCAGATAAACATTTAGAACAAATCTTTATCACATCAGGTTTTTCGTGTTTGAATTTTTACAATTCAGTGGTCTACGTCACATTTTTGCAGCTTATATCCATAGGTTCGTGCTATTTCACACAAAAGACAATCACAAAGTCCATCCTGAGATCGGGTTTTAGGGCGTAATGACTTTATTACTGAATGATGAAAAAGTTCAATTTTTCTTTGAAAGATGCATTTTCTGTATTCATTTAACGTTATCAAACACGTACCACAGATAACTCGAGGCAAACGATCATCTGTATGATATTCAAGTCCATATATGAAATGCTCTTGAATGGCCTGCTTTTGATCCAATGGAATTTTTCGCATTGTTGAAGATTTCTTGAAGCATAATATACAAAACGATCACGACATTCGTCGTACGACCTTGCATGATTAGGCATATCGTCAAATTGAATTGCTCATATACTCCTCTTCGAAAAAAACACGCGCGCGCATGATGCCGACTAACGTCATCATTCTATATTTTGGCACGCACGTACCGACAACTGTCTAGTCATGCGATCGAAATGAGACAGTTAAAATGAACAAGTGAAATTTGTTAGCGCAAATACCATAGACATATTCGAGTTGTGCAATGTTATGTTTACGATAAAGATATCATACTTGCATATTATGTGTTCAAAACTGTGAAGTAAGCCTATTAGGCCTACTATGATTTCGGCATCATGTATGCCTAAGCTGATAGGCTTAATTCAAAGTTCAAATGAACTTATTATTTCCTGAAAGTTCGCTCAATTGTTAACATCTTCGTATCTTTGCAACCTTGTACTGCTGCTAACACAATCATAAAGAAAATATGTTACTTGAAGGTTGACAGGTTTTGCAAATTAGGCCAACCTTTCATACAGGTCTGAGACCTATGGAAAGTTGGGAGTAAAGGATGTTAACGTAACCGGTGTTCACCTTCGAGAAGAGCTCGCGAGAACGTTTGAGTGCTACTTTCCATTCATCTTGCTTCAACAAAGTATGACCTCGAGAATATTTGTGTTGAACGTGAGTGCTACGAGAATATGCATTTGTGAGCGGACTTTCAGGTGTCTGTCAGAGGCCTCCCACCACTAGAAATGTCCGTCATTGCTGATCTCGGATTCCTAGGATCATAAGGAACAATTTGGCACTGGTTTCAACCGGTACCCCTCTCAACTGATCCAGCGTGTTTTTGGGGCTCCTTCTTTCTGCCCCTGTGATGACACCTACTAACGCCGACCCGGCAGACGTCCAGTTCCTAGAATGGGAAAGTATGCTGAAATTGGTAACCCTTTCAGCAAGGTTCTGGGCTCCCGGTCTATCTATTAATGCATCAACGGCAGACGGTTCAATGATTTAGTTGACCGATTTCTTTATGTCTAGATGACGCATGCTTAATTAGACACGCATGTCTAGCAGTGGCGGCTCGTCCATTAGCACAGTTGGGGCACTAACTCACCCAACAAATGTTGAATAATTCGCAACCTAGAAACCCGACTGAACTCTGATGAACGAATAGGCTAATCTAAAATCCAATTATTAAGTAGAGTAAGAAACCCAAACTTCAGCTACAGACGTAGCAACCAAATAATTAGATACTTATCATGTAAAAGCCGTGATGGTCACTCCTTTCCATTGACATTACATAACCCCAAGTCGCCACAAGTGACGGAGGGTTTGTCAGATTCAGTGCTACAGGAACATGTTATCACACAGGCAGTAACGAGCAGGGGTTGGAAAAAATTAATTGCAATCTTTTTGGTCTCATTTATTGCTAATGATCTACTGATTTAATTGGATCACGTGAGCAATTAATTAATTGCAATTTAATTAGTCATATATATACTTCCAACGTTTTGATATTCAGAAATTCCATAGCTTCAGGTGTTTAGAAATGTATAATACTTCATTTTTCATGTTGACTAAGTAGAAATAAAAGCTATTTCAAATCTTGCACCAATTGAAAAGTCACTCTTTATATGTTTAGTTAGAGATTTTTTAAATAAAGTATAATTGAATGCTTTACATTAAGAAGAGCAAATTCCCTTACCAGTTATTCAAATATTTCTTCGTTTTAAATACGAATATACCAACTGAATGTATTAATTATCGATTATCCCGCAATAGGAAATATATCAGCGATATGCAGGTTGTCGCAGTAGTAAGGAACGATATGATTTGTCTCTCAGACTTGTTGCTAATGTTTAGTATCTTCAAAATGCGATCAGAATAGTTGTTTGGGTCATCCAGTTTTATTATATTCCAAAAAAGTTGATTTTGCTGTTCAATTTGACTGACCACTATCACTTTAACTGACCATGCCAAAATTGATGCATCACTATGCGCTCTATCATCAGTTGATTGTCGGATCATACTATATCTGATTCAAAGCTATGTCTATCTAAGCAATAAAAATTCACGAAAAATGTCACATGATATGAGTAGAAACTAGGAATGCTTTGCAACGTGATTGTGACATGGTTACATTGATTTTAAATTTGACTTTGAATCGTACTACATCTACATGTGCGGAAGGCCCGCTATGGGTTATAGGATTTCGCATTGCAGGCCCGCTTGTGTTCAAATGTTTCAGGCCCAAACTCAACGCAGGCCGCGGTTGACGGACCGCAGTGGGCGTGAAGATTCAGACCCATGCAGCTGATGCATGTCTACTCACAGTGTCACGTGAATTAATCATCACCCTCAGTTGACTTCTCATACAAGGATTTTTCAATTCGTCATCGAATGAACCTTTTACTTCAATGACAGGCAACACTTAGATCACATTTTGTGTTTGAAGTTCACCTTTCAATCATAAATGAGTCGTCTCGGTTTCAACAACTCTTGTGACAGAAATGCTATCGATATTAGTCATTTGAATTTCAATCGCGCATCTCTACGCTATTTATACTTCATGTAGCAGACATAGGGTGATGAGCTCGAAGTCCAAAAGCACGATATGAGTCCAAACGTACGTCAATGAATTCAATTTGAGTCTAATCAAGCTTTAAGGTAGAGTTCTAGTGTCACTGGAGGACATTATTTTGCATTTGAGGGGTGAATCAATGTTACGTGCTTGCAAGTCTTGGTGGCTCCTCTGATGACCGTTCGTGACCTAGCTGTCTCTCATGGATAATATTATCCGTCACTACAGCACTGTCTATCGGTTCTACTGTGAGTGCTTCATGGGTCAATAGATGATGCTCTTTAACGGTTGTTTGGACAACTAGTGCAAAATATCCTAATTTTTTGCATCTTTGCACGATCCCAAAGACAGTGGAGGATAGTCTGTGGGCAAGACAATAGGTGACAATACACCGATACACCGATACAAATACAGACAATACACCGATGCCAATTTTACACTCCATTTGATAAGGGAGCCTGCGTTATGAAGATATTGGAAAATCAATTCGAAGGAATAAAGCATTCTAGCTGATCTTGACTATTTGTGCTATAAATTATTCTGCACATTCTGCAAGTCATTTTTTATTTCTTTTCTTAAAGCTACATAATATATTTCATATCGATGAGAACAAGGAACAATGACAATTAGTTACAGACGTTAAAGAGTCAGTGTAAAAAAGCAAAAATGGAACTGTAAAAGCTAGAATTTATCGAATCATTATCCTCCTGAGCTCCATTAAGAACAATCCTTATACAAAAAGGGCACATAATCTTTGACCTTTCTGCACTGTGCTAATTTTTCTGGTACAAGTACCTTCCATAGTGACAAATTGGCACGTGCATATAAATCACAAAAAGTGATAATTTCTTGATCATGTTATATATCTAAGTCTGTTTGATGTTATTTGTAACGCGATTGTGCTTTCTCATCGAATTCCGGATTCTATTTCCCCGTAAAGGCCGATCTTGAAAATGAAGATAACGAATAAAATAGCAGAGAATTCTATATATTTTTGCATAAATCTGCAGAAACCATTAGAAAACAAAACAAAACCAACGAAAGCGATTATTGGTGGCATTGCGAAGTCTGTTCATAATTGAAACATCTCACGTGCTTCATCGAGTGTTCTTTACAAACAAACTTTTTCAAACGGAGCACCCAATACGGTTCAATTTTCTGGCTGCATATAAAAAACAACGTACGACTTCACTGAATGGTTGCGTTATCTCCTGCAGCTTCCCTAGATCATGCATTTTGTGAGTGATGAAACCTTTTGATCGATCAACATGTTTCGAACACAAATAGGAAGGCGACGGCTTCGTGCTCTGATGTTCATGCGTTGACCAGCCAGTTAATCAAATCATAGGAATTTCATGATGATAGAAAAAACGATCTAGACTCATCATAGCACGTATAAGAATGGTCTTCCGTTATCATTTGACTTACGTTCCTTCAGGATTTCATGGCGTGATTTTGAAAACTCATCATATAACAGACACGATCTGCTTTCTACTCTGCATTCTCAAGTGGAGACCATCTTTCAGATGTCCATGCACCATATGTTCTTCGTTGTAATAACGTACGTAGAAATTCGTATGCAACAACATAACATCCATCATATCCTCCGTGAAGAATGAAAGGATAAATTTATTGTCTTGGTATGTTTAGCACCATGAATCGGACCATCAGCCTCACGAATGATGTCTTGCCTTCCGCGTCTTCCTCTTTTGAGTTGGAGGATTCGTATTGCAAAGAAGTCCATTACGTTCCGAGTATCCATGCAATGCATAGGCCTATTCTGTTCACACGGCTGTGGTACTGATGCTATTTTAGTGTCACTGTCTTCACTGCTTTCGGTCTCTGCCTACATTTTTATCAAATGATCTTCTTCACTGTCACTGTCAAATACATTATTGTTCTCCTTCAAAACACCGAGATTTAAATGACAGTCAACTTGCCATGAAGAACTGCTTCTCGACACTGAATAAGAAAGCTGCGCGTTATGTTATTATGTCAAACAATAGTCCAGATCCATAAACTGAAAGTCATAGACAGGCATCCACTTCGGATCTATATTCGTTGCGCACTCACGTGATGCACAGTAGGTGTGCCAGTTTGTTACTACATCCTCAGTACATAAGGGTTATGAACGTGTCCCTTTTTCATGAAATGTTAGGGACCAAATACAGTAGATCATTGATGCCAGTTCATATGCATCCTCACTATTCTGCTAGGCTGATGAGCGATTCAAAAGTTGAAATATAGGAGTTCTGGTTATATATTTTATTGTCTATAAATGTTATCAATAATCAACCGGGCACTCGGATACGGGCATAGCTATTACCCGGCCATTTTCAAGGCACAGACTGGGGTCTCCGTACAGCTTCAGTCATTTTCAGGTACGGCCTACTTACAATGCGTTTATTACCAGTAGATAGGATGCCATTGTGAATGGAATGACCGCATTATAAGCGTAAAAGCTGACGAAGCTTCTGACCAACGAAATGGTGAAAAATTATAAATCAATGTATTTGTCTCCTTTTCCCCATTTTCGGTCATTTTGTTGATTAATACTTGCACTTTCTTTTTCGCATAATTTCTGAAAAATTTAAGCTGTGTACGACCGGATAGTGAGTAGGTGAAAGTCTATTGGTTATAGGCTTCCACGTTGATGGAGGCAAGAGCAAGGGTACGGCTGGGACGCCATAAACCCAATATGGACGTCAATTAATACCGATTTCCCGGGTCGATTGGCTCTCGTCTGTGGTTTATCCAATGCAGCATCCGGCTACGACCCGGCGGTTTTTCAAATCGGATTCTCGGACACGGTGGATCCTTCCCTGCACATGTTACAGAGTAGAGTGCATGTCAACTTTGAAATTCGATGGAAATCAACATTTATCATTTTCTATCATTGTAACACTAATTTCCGTCATACTACTCAATCTCATAAATGCAAGCAGTAGATTGTCTCTGACATTAATGTTAAAATGGAAAATGTTCACAAAGTGATTGAAGTCCTGAACATTAAGTTCAAATGAAGTGTCGATGTAAGGCATAGAAATCGACAACAATAAAACCTCTAGAATGGAAATTAAGCTTCATGCAATGCACAATAACGGCACATAAATCGCACGCATTTTCACTCAGATACACCCACAGAATTAGACCGGTCGTCTTTTCTTCCGTTTGACTAGAAGGGAAACATTGGAACATGTAACGTAAATGAAATGGCACAATCTGCTGACATAATACCATAGCAATCGAACAATGAGCAGCCAGTTCAACATTGAATACGCCAAATCGTGCAAAGTTTCAGTGACTGTTATCAACCGGATCACGCAGCAAAGAGACACAGACGATGTCAAGTTCTCCAGAGAAGTTTGTGAACGCATTTTCATGCGCCTGCTAACTTTTTTTGAAATGATCGGAGGACCCAACATTATCGAGAAAACTTTTGCGCAATGATCTGAATTCTTCGAATCTGAAGGAGTCGTGGCGATCGGAGCATTTTGAAGGAATTCAGAGCAATCCGCAAGCGACGCACGACTATTTTTCCTATCTCTACAAGGTATTAAAAATTTCTTTTTGCCCACTTATTAAGTTCCTGCATGTGCCATCTGTTTGAATCCGTTTGTACTTCTAGCAAAGTGATACGATTAAACAATCTAATTCTGTGGATACACCTGTCAACGACTGTATCATTGGGTTAGAATCAGTCACATGAGAAAATCGAAGCTTTTAATTGGTTCTTCATGCCCCAACTTAGTTCCCCCGGCGGTGCCGCGACCTTGAGTCAATTTCCATTCTAGTCAACTTCATTTAAACAATCTATTTCTATGATGTAAGGTGGTGTTGTCTGTCTCGCCGTAATATTCGTATTCGAGAATTCCGTAATTAGAGAAGTAAAATAGTTAGAGAATGACTTTGTTCTACCTGTAAAATAGAATTATGCATTTTCGGTCATCCAACCTCCCAATTTGTTGGAGAAGAGCACGTGACTTATATTGCAATCACGTCTAGCAATCTCTTGAAAATGCTTACAAGCTAGTCTGACTTTGCTATGAAGTGAGAACAAATGCTGTACATTGCACGTCATAAATTATTTCAGATGATGGTCCAACGGGCACTTGCATCCAAATCATTGTCTCACGCACGTGGTGGCACCCTAGTCGCAGGAACAATTAAATTGTTGCCGATGTTCATTATGGTAATGCCAGGCATGATCAGCCGTGTTCTTTATCCAGGTGAGAGAAGAGTGCTGAGAGGAAATCAACTAAAATAATGCCATGACCACATCATATCGAGGTCAAAGTATCGCTTCAATCCACCTATTCACATCGATGAACGTCATCTTTCACTTTTCAGATGTTTTGGCCTGCTCAACGCCTGAAGCTTGCTTCGCAGCTTGTGGTCAAAAAGCAGGCTGTTCTAATATGGCATATCCGAAGCTGGTGATGGGTCTGATGCCATCAGGTAAGAATTCAACCAGTTCGATATTTAACAGTTAAAAATGTATTCTTGTTCAACGGTTCAGAAAACGTATGCGTTCATCGTGGTTACCTGATTGATTGAAACTCAATTTGTTGACTTTATCCTCAACTGACGAAATAGTAGACTTACCTGATCATATTACCTGTTACTCTGTGTGTAGCGTATTACACCAGTATTTTGACTCATCTTAGTGTCATTGGACCGACCGTTTTAAGTTTTAGAAGTCCTTACATTCCAGTGCTGTGGAAGTGATTGATTTTTATTCTCTTTGTTGGTGCCCATTGATACAATATTCTGACAATTGATGGATTAATCATTACTTTTTCCGATAATTTGATGATATGAAAACACCATTTAATTGCTCGGCGCTTCGTCCGTTCTTGATAGAGCAATACACGGAACTGCATCTTGGCTACATGCTACATGAAATCGCTGTTTGACAAATACTCACTATTGATCGACAGTGACAAATTGCATGGACGGAGAATTAGGCATAAAGACACAGTAATAGACAACGATTGACAACCTAATGTGGAAACACGTGTGCAAGTCATAAATGAACAATCGAATAAGTTAAAAGACGATTGAGTTGAAGTACTAAGTAAAGTAACATAAGTGAGTATAAATAAAGGGAAATAAGGAACAAAGAGAAGAGGACGGGAAAAAATGAAGAAAAATAAATAAATAAATAAAATAAAAAAAATTATTGTAAAACAAAATCATAAACAAACAACTACAAAATGGTGCTGAGAAAAATACGCCCTTTCTGTACACATAAAGATGGACGAAGCCATTTTATCGCGACACCTTCGGCCAAAAAAAGTTCAAATTTTGAACGGCACTTTTTGACAGCTGAAAAGTTATTAATACTGGCAGCAGCGGTACGATGCGAGCATTCCTGAAGGTGTCTCGTGATGCTGGAGGATGCATCCTTCGTTGATCTTGGACGTCTGCCACTGGTGGTGAGCCACTTCGGAAGATGCTCATTTGCGCGAACTCTGAGGGACCGACCACTCTTCCCTATGTAGGTTGCTCCACAATCACAAATGAAATTGTATACCAAATTATTTTGATAGGGAAGAGGTATCTTGTCCTTCGGAGCATTAGAACTCAAGCGACTTACACGAAAGGCTATACACAGTTTGATGTGGTAGTAGCATTTTCGACGGCTTTGACGATATTGCCACAAATCTGTGAGGAGTGCTCTCCATAAAACGGAAGCTGGACAAACAGCTCTTTTTTCTTTACCGTCACTCGTTTCTCAGTCTCTGCACAATATTTACGAATGAACCACAGCGGGAAACCATTTTTCATAAGAATATTCTCCAGGTGAGTTTCCTCCTCTAGGACGTATTGGGGTGAGCATATGCGATGAATGCGATAGAAAAGAGTTTTCACCAAGTTGATCTGATATCTTTTCGGACAGAACGATGAGAACTGCGCGTACAGTCCAGTAAAAGTATTTTTCCGGAACACTTTGGTGAATAGAGAAGCACCTGATTGGATGACTTGCACATCTAAGAAAGAATCCTCCGAATCTTTAGTGAATTCAAGATTGCTGTGCATAGCGTTGAGTGCATTGAAGAAGTTCTCACTCTCTTCTGCATTTGACGAAATGATGAAATTAATTTCACGATTTCCGCCAATTGGCGGAAATGATTTTTTCTTTCTCATGGTGGCTTGTTATAAGCTAATTGTCTGTTTTGTTGATCTGCAGAGGTCCGATGCACGCTTTTAGGGAAGCCTGTCTGACTCTTTCCCATTCGCACCAAACATTTTCATGAAACAATTAGCCTTTAATCCACAGACCTAGTAACGGTGAATGATGAATCCACAGTAACGGTGAATGAATGCAGTCTTCCCTAATCCTAGGTCTGTGCTTTAATCGTTGAATCTGGAAAACTAGGAAAAGCAAGCGTGCGTTGGTGTGACGTCATTCAGGGTGTTTCTAGCTGCTGTTGAAGTCAACACGAGATGTTCCCTAAATCAGCAGCATCAGCGTGTATTCCGCACAGATTTAGGGGACTTATATTTCTATGTTTTATTTACCCCTGAAGAGCATCAACTTGGTAGCCTGCTGCCTCGACTGCACATCCGTTGAAAATATGTTTCTTTCAAAATATATTTTTCCATACTTCAACAATCGAAGTCGAATGAATCGGAAAGCAATTATTCTTACCAGGGACGTTAGGTGATTGTTTCTTAAGGCATCATTATCAAAATAATGGTCTGTCAGCTCTGGGAATACAGTATCAACGTTGATCTTGTTCAGGACAAAATGCTCCACTTTAATGTCCAAATTGCATCCTGTAGGGAGAGTGGAGGCATTCCATACTCCAGGAAACAATGATCTGAAAGCAACTTCAGCCACTGTAATTATAGTAAATACACCAAAACTAGGTGGCATCAGACCACCTCGCTGCTTCCTACAAAAAAACTTTGCGTATGGGAAATGTACTGAATCGGAAAATAAAGCCGCTCGACATACACAGCACGCAACTCGTTCTTTGATGCTGTTGCTTACAAAACCTGCAACGTAATATAATACATTGAGTCGCCAGTCATCATCCATTTTATGCAAATCCATCATCCAAAGCGAATAAAGGAATTCCGTGTTTTCATCGTCGGTGGTGATGTTGTTGGATATATTTACAGCTTCTGTTATCGTGGGTTTCCTACATCGAAAATTGAATTCGAAATTTGAAGAAGAATCCTCGGTCAAAATGATCGCATTCACTGATGGCGTTATCATATCATTCATTAACATAGTTTTAAAAGCACTCCTAAATTGAGTCACAGATGGATTGCTGTTAAAACCACCACGTTACCGCACTTTGCTGAAAAAGATTTCTAGATGGTCTTGAGAAGTAGAGCAGTTTAAAAAATAAGAAAAGTTGCAGTCATTGAGGAGATGTAGTGCCAGTTGCTTGATTGAGGTTATTGTCACAATAAATCCAATGACACATGTTCTCCTAAGAGACTTCCACATAGGAACGAAATCGTTCGTATATAAGTTCCGCAAGTAAATTATTGTATCATCAAAAAATTTCATCCATTCTGCAGAATTAGAGATAGATAATGGAGATTTGATGCCTTTTTGGTGCGGATTTCGACTATTTAATCGATCGAAAAGTTCGTCTATTATACGCAAAAACTCTGTTGTCTCCTTGCTTCCATCAAAATCAACCATTCCAATTTCAGTTTAAGGACAGCCCACTTATTACGATATGAAGTATACACCTGTGACGACTTATCATTTAATTAAATCAAAATTCTTGTTAAGCAGCCCTACAGAATTGCTGTTGAATGATGTCGACATCAATTTATCTCAAAATGGACTTAGCACACATATATGTCATACATATGAGCATCATCATCAAATTGTCAAAAACGTGAGATGTTATCGCCTCAACGCGATAACCATCCCATCTGGTCAACACATTTCTTGCCTGTCTATCGCAAATTGTCATCAAAGTAAACACCGATTGGCGGGCTTCAACGCCGTCAGCGTGAATTGCGGAAAGCAGTTCATCTGTTCCTCTCTAAATCTGTGGTATTCCGACGTCCACAACACCTTGATGGCAGCCTTCCACTTTTCTGTGATGGGCTGGAATTTTTATGGAAGGGCTAGCAGTTTTTATGGCGAAGATTCCGTTCTTTTTGTACGATATGACTGATTCAGGTCAGAATCACTGACTGAGGAGAAGTGGTGAATGTTAAGGCGCATTGTTCTGTGGTGGTACAACTGAAAAGATCCAAATATAGCTCTCTTCAAGCCATCATTTTAGTGGCGGAATTTTTTTAAGAGTTGGCGGAAATTTTTTGAGCGATTTCCGCTAATTGGCGGAAGGCTCGACGACGAAAAAAAACCCTGATTGGACCCTTTTAAGTTTTAGAAGTCCTTACATTCCAGTACTGTGGAAGTGATTGATTTTTATTCGCTTCCTCTTCCACTCAACCGTTTCCACTTCCGCTTCCGCTTCCAATTATTGGAGACCGGACATGGGCTACACACCTCCCTATTTCCAGCCCCTTTTTCTTCATTTTCCACTTTTTACGAGTTATAGGTTCTGACGTTAACACTTCGCAGCCTCCACGAACCTTATGTCGTAAACCCTAGCTGACTTGTATGCGTTTTTGTTTGACTTGCCAAAAATGTAAAATATTTTTCAAATTTACTGAAAATTTTGACCTTTGGAAAATTGTGAAATAAAAACGTCATATTTTCCCAACACCTGTGTAGTAAAAAAAATATTAAACGAACAAGAGAGTGCTGCCATGAAGTTGCCTCAAGACACACCAATCCGCATTGTGTAAAGTTGTCATCGATAAGATGATACTGAGGCTCTCTGATTTCGAATGCCAGTATTCTGAGATAATACACCTTCGTTTTCATCATAATGAGAAAATTAGAAGTAACTACATTTAGTGATACAGGTGCCAATTTGTAATTAGGGGTAATAGGGCAGGCACTAAATATGACAACTATTACTTAACTCATATCAAGACTTTAGGTCAAAAGTCAGAAGTGCCTCGCCTCGCCTCGTCCTAACACGCGGATTGCGTCAGTCATAATATCATGATACTTTCGGAAGCGGAAGCGATCGTCGGACATCAGCTTCCAATGAAAGCGATCGCTTCCGCTTCCACACCTCTGTTACATGCTACCAAAATGTTCTGTCTTTTTTTCATTTTCGATATCTTATCATCAGTTGTGATGTCTTATCGATCGTATTTGTCATTGAGACCTGAAAAGGTCCTCTGCATTAGACATAGCGACGCTTGTGAACCATAAGCCCAAAAATGCAGAGAAAACATTCTGTTTTCAAAGAAATCGAAGAATAACAGAAAAGCTCGAGCGATTGTCATGTATCCTTCTTTTCTCGGGCTTCCTTGCCTTCTCAGCTTTGGGACGGAGTGGGGGAATCGGGTCCATTCTGCTCTACTAAGACATTGTTCCAAGCATAGAAATCCGACTCTCTACAATACTGAAGGACTAGAACGGCCATGAACATTGAAGTACAATGTTGTGTCGCGGACATACGATGTCATGATAACAGTATCTACGATGGTGGCTTCGGTTGACAATGATTAGGTACCTTGTTAGTGTAGTTTTATAATGTTTATGAATATTGACATTTCTGTTTAGGCATGAAATCATTTTGATGGAATAGCGCACTGTAAATCGCCTTGCCCCAAGAACCTGCAGCTCTTGCATGTTTCTCAAATTTGTCTTAGGATCTAGCAGTCGGTGCCTGACCAAGCAGTTGGAATTGCCATCAACAAACAGCTGTTGTCCATCCAGAGTGAAAGTTAGGTTTCTATGCTTCCAAGAAAAATGAGTGGTTTAGCATCACTACTCCTCCATGCTGGGGCTTGGACAGTGCTGACACAATCAGACTTAAATCTAGAGCGTTGTGATCTTTTATTCCTGATCAGAGCTGGAAGCGGACCCAGACCTTGGGCGGCCCGAGTCCGGCCCGAAATTTACGGATGACGCCCGGGCCGGATCAGAGCGGGAAATATTAAGAATACGGGTCGACGTATATAGTCTGAAATTAACTTGCATTTTTATCAATTAAATAGGATGGGCTATTCGCACCCCTGTCGAATTTTGAGCCACCTGATAGGTTTTTGTAATGCTCAGTCATAGAATTTTTAGTTTTTTTGGTTTCGGCCTGATGCAATTTTCAAATTTTTGGTTATGTTGATCGATTGAATTCACTACATCAATTCAAGTGACGATTTATTAATGTTATTTTTGGCAACAAGAAGACAAATATTACTTTTGGGGATCTCAACCTCTTGACCGAAAGATTGCTAAACCAAGCACTTAAGCAGTATGCCACGGAGATTAATAGATTAATAGATGCCACGGACTATTAACGGCCCCTGGGGCCGTATTAATAGAGATAGCACTAGCCTAGCACTACCCTAGTGCTAGCCTAGCAGCAACGTCCGTATTAATAGAGCTAGCATTTGCTATAGCATTTCCTAGGGGTAGCGCTAGGCAAGTTGCTACTAGGGGCAGTAGCAACTTGAGTTCCGTATTAATAGAGAAAGCCTAGCGTCAACTCCGGCGCCAGTTAATGCTAGATCAAGTTTCATTGACGTGCCGATTCAGCGCGCAGCTGCATTCACCACCTGCTCTCACGTCCGGCAATCGAGTCATAGAAATCTGGCAATTCGACGCACATTCCGAGTGAAAATATGTTGAAGCGCGCGCGTTCAGTGTTAACAATACAAGTGTGAATGTCGGAGATCAAAGCAATTTCCTTCATTCCCGCCTGTTGACTCTTATCATTCAGAGAAGATAAAACATCGAAATGATAACTGTCTTGCTAATGAACGATTGTCAAATAGTTTAATATATGAAATGGGACTCATTTTAATCGACATCATCTCCCGATCTTCAATATGACATCAGAATGAACTAATTTTGCAAGTTATGAAAAAAATAATACATTCTTCACAGCAAATGAATATGATGACGTCCTTAGCTTGCGGTGTTTAACGTCCTACACAATAGAGTGAAATGTAACGCGATTATCAGCGTGAACTATTTGCGGTTGAAAGGATGAATTTAAGAATTTTAGCCACTTGACATCTCCGCACGTGCATTGAACTCCCAATTATGATTACTGTAACAGAGAACCTGAATTGACTCAACGAAATTTTAAAACAATCCCTATAATTTTGCTGGAACAGTAGTGAAAATGTGGAGTATAGAAATCTGCCAATTAGACGCTCAACTTTGAAATAAATTTGTACATGCGCGCATGTTCGGCTTTAACAATACAAGGCTGTTTGCTGGAGATTAAAGTTCCGTCTTTCCTGCCCGGCTGTTGACACTTATCATTCAGAGAAGATAAAACATCAAATATTATGAAACCTTGCTTATGAATAATGGTTGAATAATTCGATGCATGATATGGGGCTCATTCCAATCGGTATGTTCTTCCGATCTATAATGTAACATAATAATTAGCTAAATTTCAAAATGTAAAAACAGTGTAGAATACATTTCTATTAATATGTTGCCAAGCAAGACAACATATGACACCCCCCCCCCCCTACCGCACACGATGGAGCAATGGCAACCCAACTCAATGTGTAGTCTCAGTCTCATTATTTTGGTAGGTATTAGAAAGTAATTCTTAACAATTAAAATCTATGCGTAGTGGGATCCTCCCATGCCATGATCGCTCAAATTATGAATTCAAAGTATACGCTAAAATCTGAAAATAAAATATCAGAAAATATATTTTTCTTTGAAAAATCCGAAAATAAATCCCTCGAATCGTCTGACTTATTACATTGTGAACAAGTCACTACATATAAATATAATTTGATGTATTATTGTAATTCCTATCTTGAACGTTTTTTATCAAATCATTAGCAGTGTCAGATGTATTGATTTGGAGTTTTCTTCTTACTCTCTGAATTTCTTCTGTTATCTGAATTATTTCCGAATTACTTTCTAAAGCCTTTTGGAGAGAAAAATGTTTGTCAATTTATCGCCAATACATCTTGATTCTTATCAGGCTACTGAGATAAAAATTACAATTCGATTAACTTATCAATTTTAAGCACACTATTTCATCACAATTTCATTATCATACAAATTTATCAACGATTGTGAATGTCAAGCAATTTGAAACGCGCTTGTAGGTATATTCAAAAATGCGCTTTAGATTCTAAAATAGCAAACCCACGATTCAGTAAATTCAGCAGCTATGAAAATCACGGAATTTTTGCACCGTTGTATTATTCCATGCGCAAGCAATTAGTATCAATGATAATCTATTTTGACGTCATTAAGTGAAATTTATAAATAGGAATATTGGTTATTTAAATGTTGAAAATAACTATCCATTTATCAGGACGTCTAGTGCAAAAGTGTAATGCACAAATAGACTGTGTCGCTTAAATTCCATTTTAGCGCAAAATTTATTCAGTTATGGAATAACTTTTATAATTGCAGTTTATGATTCGACATGTTTATTCAAATTAGAAAAATCACACACCATCTTGAAGCCAATGCGCTCAACATTACCATGCTGTAGACATCACATTAGATATCCTTCAATATTGCTCTTAAATATTCAATCTAGCATCATCCCTAGCGAGGTCGAGACCTTGCTAGGGAGTTTGCAAGATTTTGGACATAGCGCTAGGGTAGTGCTAGGCTAGCACTAGGATAGTTACTATCTTTATTAATACGACAGCCTAGCGCTAGGTCTCAGACATAGTCCTAGCCTAGCGCTACCCCTTGCTACCTTGATTAATACGGAAATTGCTGCTAGGCTAGCGCTAGGGTAGTGCTAGGCTAGTGCTATCTCTATTAATACGGCCCCAGTTCCATGGTTTCAAACTTATGAAAATACATATGCCTTCCTGCTTAAACTTAAAGGGAAAATCGGAAAGCGCATGCCATCATTCTACGACTGCTACTATTTTCTGTGTCTGTACATGTCCCCGGTATGTTGTCGAACAAAGTTAATTGCTCACGTCTTTCTTCTTCAGGTCTACGAGGTGTTATGTTAGCCGTCATGTTGGCAGCTTTGATGTCCGATCTAACTTCAATCTTCAACTCGGCAAGCACACTGTTTACTGTCGACATCTATAGACTCATACGGAAGGATGCAAGAAACCGAGAACTGATGATCGTCGGCCGGTATGTGTTCAGTGACATTTACAGATTTCATCTACGGTAGCGTGATAAATACATCTTAGCTCACCCTTGATACTGTAAGTGTATAGACGAAACGCGTCGGTGACTCGCTCTATTATTTACTGAAAGACGTAAAAATTGGGAGAGAACCTGCTTTTTCTTAATCATCTTAGCTTTTAAACATCTTGGGAGTTTTTCCATGTTAGCGGCATGTCTTGCGAAGTGTGTGTGGTACGGGTTCTGTAACGACTGATGAAAAACTTCAAAAATGATTGGGAAGTTGTTCATAAAAGACGAATTCGCAATAATTCGACCGCAAACTGTCATGTCTGGTTATTGCTCTATCTCTAGTCGTTGTAATAGTGTTATACAGAGAGACACTGACGAGAAGGGCATTCCATCTGTGACATCTGAGTGACGCATCGTTAGAAACTTCGAATATCAGATTTTCTAAAGAAGAATAGGAAATCCAATTTATGAGAAAATATTCCGAATTTTCAAAAATTTCGACAATTCATCCCAACCTTTGTTCTGTCAAATGGTGGAAAATGCACCCCTGATGCAAATTCTCACACACACACATATTTAAAGCGTACTGCCAAACAGAGTTGGGGTCGCATCGAAGTCATCCTGCCATGCCAGATCGATCGTTAATTAAGAAACTGCATTATGGGAGACATGAGACGATGTAAACCTCTCATATAAAAAGGTTGAACTTAATAGCTGCCATCAAATATTGTATTCGATGTGAGAAATGTTTTCCACCTGAATGTATTCTGAATTCTTATGTTTTCCGATATCTGTAATTGGGTCCTTCATGATCCGTTCAAGGATCCTATTTTCACAACAATTTCCTCGCCAGTTTATGTGAGAGGTTGGTTGACATTGAATTCCGGAAGATAATTACATTATATAATATTTATTATATATTATATTGTGTTATATAAGTGTTAAGCAGTGTTAAGTACATTTATGCCAGCGGCGCCGCGGACTAGAGGCAGAGTGCTCGTTCTTCGCGTAGGAGACCTGGTTTCCAACATTGGTCGGGTCAACACAAGACTTTTAAAAGATGTGCTCTCTGCATACTCAGTCCAAATGAATAATAATAATTATGATAATAATTTAAAACAAACAACAGAGATAATATAAGGAAGATAAAAGTTGATGAGAAGTCAAGACAAATAATTTAGAAAGTAGACAATGTGAGTGAGCGCATTCCGACCAATAATATAGCGGAGTTGAACGCATTGATATACTCTGCTGCTAAAGTTACGGAAGAAACTGTAAATGTGAACAATGGAAAACAAGGTGGAACGCCACCGTGGAAGCGCCGACTACAGAAACAAATTGAAGTCCTAAGGAGAGAAGTTAGCCAACTGAAATCGTTCATTGACTCTAACGGAAGGTTTCCTCCTTACATGATTCGAAAGTACAACATGAACAATAGAACTAAAGAAGAGGTGTATGAAGACTCAAAGCAGCGTGTAATAGCTATTAGCCACAGACTAAAGAGATACGAAGACAGAAGTGGGCAATTCAAGATAAACAAGCTATTCCGTGAAAACCCAAAGAAAGTGTACAGAAAGTTAAGAGGCCAAGAAACAGCATGTGAAGCAAAAACCCCAGACAAAGACGAAGTAATGAAGTACTGGAAAGATATCTGGGAATCCGACGTAAGTTACAACCCAGAAGCAGAATGGTTACCAGAAGTCGAAAGTAGATATGACAGTACAACTAACCAAAACGACATCAAAATATCAAATGAAGACCTACAATACAAACTTGCAAGTATGGCAAACTGGAAGGCACCAGGGCATGACAAGATACAGGCATTCTAGGTTAAGAAACTGAAGAAACTACATACAAGACTTGCTGGGTTCTACAATGACTTCTTACAGAATCCCAACACAATACCAGAATGGCTAGTCACAGGCAAGACTGTACTGATAGAGAAAGATGAAAGCAAGCCACCTAGCCCTGACAATTACAGACCAATTACATGCCTACCAACAATGTGGAAACTATTCAGTGGAATTATAGCAAGCAAGATAAACCAGCACATCAAAGCAAACAGAATAATGCACCAAGAGCAGAAAAGATGCCGAACCAATTGTAGAGGAACCAAAGAGCAACTCGCGATAGACCGAACAATAACATGCGAAAGCAAAAAGCGAAAGAAAAACATATCAATAGCATGGATTGATTATCGCAAGGCATTCGATTCTATCCCGCATCCATGGATAAAGAAGTGCTTGGAGATGTATAAGGTGAACAAACGCATACAAGAAGTAATCGCAGCATCGATGAAAGTCTGGAGTACTATGGTAACACAAGAGAAAGAGGAAATTGGAATAATTCAAATAAAGAGAGGCATATTCCAAGGAGACTCACTGTCACCATTGCTCTTCTGCCTAGCGATGAACCCACTCAGTGATGTCTTAAGTCAAGTAAAGAATTCATACAAGTTAACAAGTGGATACCAGGTCAACCATCTCCTCTACATGGACGACCTGAAATTATACGGAAAAACAGAAAATGATATAAATTGCCTCATCAACGTAGTCAGAACTTTCAGCAATGATATAAGCATGGAATTTGGCATCGATAAATGCGCAAGGCTCGTCATCTGTCGTGGTCGGATCGTGCACACAGATGGATTCGAAGCAGAAGGGATTCGTATACATGACGTAAGCGATGAAGGATACAATACAAGTACCTGGGAATTCCTCAACAGCATATCAACCTCGATAACGATGCAAAGACAAAGGCAACAGCTGAATACAAGAAAAGACTTAAGAAAGCGATGAAATCGAAACTCTACTCAAGAAACAAAATCGAAGCTATAAATACATTCGCTGTACCTGTAATAAGTTACACTGGCGGAGTGGTGAAATGGAAGCAACAAGAATTAGATGAATTGAATCGCAAGACGAGAAAGATATTAAATACAGTATATACGGAGGGTTGCATCCAAGAGCAGACGTGGACCGCCTCTACTTACCGCGGGATCGGGGAGGAAGAGGTCTGAAAAACTTGACCGAAGTCATAGAACATGAGAACCGAAGCCTTACAGAGCATATACAAGGCAGCAACAACGACCCACTGCTGGCGGTGGCAAGAGCTGTGACTTGTATAGGCAACGGCAAGAGACCCTCGAAGACTGGAAGAAGAAGACAGTAGTAGAAGATCGATATCAAGGTTGGAAAAACAAAGCACTACATGGGCAATATACAAGACAGATGGATGAAATTACATCAAAGAAGGCATGTTACAGCTGGCTAAGAACGGTGAATCTCAAGATTGAGACAGAAGCGTTGCTCACTGCGGCTCAAGATCAAGCACTGAACACCAAAGCCCACGCAACATATATCCTGAAAACAAGTGTAGATCCAAAGTGCAGAATGTGCAAGTCCTCATATGAAACAGTCTCTCACATCCTCACGGGATGTTCAAAACTAGCAGGGAGTGAATACCTGAAGCGGCACAATGAGGTGGCAAGAATCATTCACAGAGACATCAGCATGTGCTATGATCTAAGCGTACCACGAGAGCCATGGCAGCATATGCCCTTGCCAGTAACAGAAAATAATTCGGTTAAGATCTTGTGGGACTTTGAAATTCGAACGGACAAGAAAATCACAGCACGAAGACCTGACATCGTAATAATAGATAAGGTGAAGAAAAGAGGATGCATAATTGACATCTCGGTACCAGAAGACAGAAATATAACGAACAAAGAAAGAGAGAAGATCGCAAAGTACCTAGACCTGAAACTGGAAATCCAAAAGTTGTGGAAGATCAAGGTGAAAGTGATCCCTGTTGTCATTGGGGCATTGGGTGCTCACACTCAGAATTTCGCAAAATACTTGAGAGAAGTACCCGGACTTCATCATGTACCTCAGTTACAGAAAGCTGCTCTGTTGGGCAGTGCCTATATCCTCAGACGCACTCTCGATCTCCCTGAATCCTGGTAGGGTTCCGAGATCCTGGGTTGTAGACCGACCGATGTAGAGGTCGTGTACCAAAAAAAATAATAATAAATGTTAATGTACTCAAATAGAAATCAAAATGACAAATCATGGAGAAGGAAAGTTAGTGTGTGCGTAAAGTGGTGCATCTATCCGGTGATATTATTATAGGAAGATGCACAGTAAACAACTAATGATTCTTTTCTACCAGCACTGCTTATTTTCGGGAGAAGAAATCTTCTAGTTCTTGCAGATCGCGGTCGTAAAAGACGGTAAAGCGAGCGAGTGTTTGGGGGAGATTGATAATCTGAACAACTCCATAGTTTGATTGTGTCTTCTCATGTCTAGAGGAGTTATACATCTCTTATCAGAGTCAGAACCACATAACAGGCGATGAAATCTGTTTTGGACTCTACGAAGTCTGCATTTATCTCTCAGAAATGTCTGTAAAAAGCGGATTGGCATACTCGAGGAAAGTTCGTACAGTAGCGTTGTAAAGGCGAATCATGTCACGTTTACCAATGTAGCTCCCTTCCCTTACCTTCCTCAAACCAAACAATCTTCTTGATGCCGTTAAGACTGTGCCATCAAAGTGTGATCTCCAAAATAGGTTTGACTGGAACGTTACTCCAAGTGGTTTGAGTGACTGAACTTCGGTGATATCATTCAGTATAATAGGATCAATATTACTACGATGGGAGATACACAAGTTCTTACATTTGGAGAAGTTCAAACAATTACTCATATTTTCGCACCAATCCACAAATCTCTGATGTTCCACCACTACATGTTGGCTATGATTGTTATGGAACAAAGGAAAGCACCATGTACAATCATCATCGAATTTCAGTAGCAGATTCTCTTCGTTTGTCGAGCTAAAGGAACCAGTGATTATTGAAAATAATTAAGGACCAATTACTGATCCCTGAGGGACATCTGACGTAGCAGCTGCTGTAAGTATCTTCTACTCGTACGTATTGATATCGGTTTGAAAGGTAGTCCGCAACCCACGTGATAAATTCGTTTGGTACATTGGTGTCCATGAGTCGATTAACATAGAAGGCGCTCCCCTTTTGTGTTTCCGGTATAAGGATGGTTTATGTATTTTTTATGTCTTGGATGTTAAAATTGTCAAAACTTAAATATATCCCTTCTGCAGAGCCTTCGTAATCATCATGATCGCTATCAGCATCGTCTGGATCCCGGTGATATTGGAAATGCAGGGTGGTCAATTATATATCTACATTCAGATGGTCGTAGCCTATTTGGCACCTCCAATTGCAGGTGTTTATGTGACTGCTATTCTTTGGAAACGTGGAAACGAAATAGTAAGTTACGTCTACAACTGTTTTATGTGCTTTTAGAGAGAGATATCTGCTCTCTAAGCTAGAAAATGAGTTAATCTGAGTGCAATGCGAATATTGCACTCAGAGATGAATTATAATAATCACTTGCGCGAACATGCTTATGTTTCGTGAAGGCTTTGATTGTTCATTTATGAAATTCGGTGGCTTTGTGAATGTTCTGTCGCAGAATCATGTTTCTCTAATCTCTTACAAATGTGCAAGCTTAGCTAAACACAGCAGAGCAATAACAAAAACGAAAATGCATAAACGCTGCGACTATTATTGGAATAAATTATTCACTTTGTCGAGCTACTTACATGTCATTTTCATTTAATGTGAGACATATTCCTTAATTTTTGTGCCGTGAGGCATAAATAATCCAACATAGTTATTCATTGTAAAGAAATAACTCAATTAAGTTTACTATCAAGTATTCAAATACTTGCATGCATCATCATGTGTAGATAATAGGACTCAATTGTCTTTTGATGGATTCAGATTCTTAGCGAGATGGTCATGAGGAGTTTATAGGGACTCCGTTAAAGATAGTTCAACTAACACACTCAGTTGATAGTGTAATATGCTGAGTTAAATTATACAGCATTTGCTGAGGTTCATGCAATAGATTGCCTTTTCCTTTGTTCATAATCCAGACCTTAATAAAGTGTGCTGAACAAGACTGCTGTGGAACTTGGTTGTAGTAATCATGTATACACTGTACATGTACATCGCATGCATTTTTCAATGTTGGTGATATGCATAAATAATTTACAAGTGGGCGACTCTTCCCCCTCGTGAAATTCCGCACCGTCTTCATTTGGTTTAATTCATCGATGACACACTTACATGTTGTCAATTCGTTCATCATTTGCTTCACTCAATTAATGAATTTAATTTAATTGATGACATTCGACGATCATCTTCAAATTGACCTCTTTGTGTATAATTATCATCCATTGCCAGTGTGACTTGTACTTACAATTTTTAATTTTTTGAGTATTCATTTCATGAAATTCAAACTCCTGAATGTTGAATTTTTGTTACGGGTGAGGTTCATTGACCTATCTGCAGAAATCCTGCAAAAGCAAATTCATTTTAACGAGTACTTAATACACCAGTGTATCAGGCAGATAGATAGACTAAAAATAGACTTCAAAATTGCCGTATGTTGATGTAAAATCGTGTCGTCTTGTAATGACATTGATTTTGGAATAATTGAATTACAAAATTGCTTTAATTTCAGTTTATTTGCTATAATGTCTTATAGCGTTTGTTAAAATTTGTATAAACTTTTCTGCACAATGTGCACACACGCGTGCAATTCAAACACCTGGATACTACTCCAACAATAGCAGCGTCCAGTGGACCTCGGAGAATCGAATGAGCAATTCAGTGCTTCTGGCTTTTCACGAGGTCGAACAGATATTTTTATGCGCCCTGTTCCTGGGATCACCACGAAAATGGCATCCCAACTGGGCATCCCATAGCTCTTTCCCGCTCTGCTGCCCTTATCAGCCTGGTAAGAGCGCTGTTCAATCTCCTAAGCTCCGATTCATCATGAGCGCCTTCATATAACTCGCACACCTTGGCACCTCATTGGCGCCGACATTCTATAACATTGCTGCCTTAGAAAATGGGGTCTAGAGGGGATCCGACCTTATTTCTGTAGAAGCCCTTTTACCGCAATCGCACTTCCTCACTGCTGATAATGTTGAAGCGACAACCGTTAGCCGTTAGCTACCGTTAGCGACTACCGTATATTGAAAACTTGATCTGATTCTGTTGATTTGCAGGGAGCATTTAGCTCGTTGATGTATGGATTTGTTTTGGGAATAATTCGATTGATCTTTGATTTTGCCTACCGAGAGCCTCTGTGTGGAGAAGTGGATACTCGTCCATTCATAATTCGAGAACTTCATTACATGTATTTTGCTCTGTTCTCCTTTGCAACAAGTATCATTGTCAACGTGGTCATAAGTCTTTGCACAAAGCCACCATCTACCAAACAGCTTCAAAAGACAACGTATTTCACGCTAGATTCTGGACTTGAAGATCTCCCCGCCACAAATCGCCTTAATCCTGCGGACTTGAGTAACCACATGACTTTCGGTAAGTCGTTACAAATGAATGCATAAATGCATAATTTTAGTTTAATTCGCAGTATTTATGACGTAATTGAGTCTTGAGCAGCAATTGTGTTGCACGTTGACTACTGTGATACTGTTTCACACTTACGGTTCTTACATGATCGATCTATTTATCAAACGAATTTTGTGCATTATCGAATTTTATGAATAAATCAGAGTGAAAGTTTTTCCCCAATGTCTCAAACATCTTCAATAAAGAAATCATCGCTGCTGGTCATCATTACGTAATTACTGACGTGATGTTTCTCATAAAACGCACAGTTTTATTCGCTTTGAATTGAATAACACATTGGTTCAGAACAATTTATGAATTTTTCTTTTTCTTTTCTATTATTCCTTAAATTCTAAGACATTTCTTAGAAAGAATTTTCAAAGTTTCTTTTCAAGAAGATAGAAATCTCTAGTCATTGCTCATTACAATACTCACTTTGATGCTGCTCCTATGAGCTTGTCTTCGTCACGAATTGTAAATTTGGTATCATATGTAGGCCTAAGCCTACTTCACCATAAAATTGAAACTGTTTATTAATGCATTTTTATGAATTTTCATTGAAACATTCATGTGCTACAAATTGTATGACTTTAAATTCCATCTATCCTTGTTTTTATCCTCTGCCTTTTCTCAGGTCAAAGTGATAAATTAATTTCTAAACAAGGAGATTTGACAGGAACTTACCCAGGTAAAGCGTTTTCTGTTTGGTAAACAGAGCTAGTTTGTGTGGATCTGTCCTAATTTATTTAATTGATTTCAAAATCTGTATATGCTTGCTGTCGTCCTCTATTGTTCGTGTTTCCAGTTTATCTGTTTAATACTTGTGATATTCACTTATAATTGGATGAAGGCATTACAAGTTTAGTAATTTTAGAAATATAATTCTAAACAACAACTGCCTAAATTTGAACTGAAAAATCTGAAAACTCATTGTAAGGCTAAATCTTCCAATAAATGAAGTTATTGAAGTTAACTTGAAGACTCAATCATAAGTCATAATTTCAGAAGTTTCTGTTCCTCAGTAATTTCTAATCTAGCAGTAATTGGTGAATTTTAGCTCGCAATATGACTGGGAAATGACAAATTGAATAGTGTAATTCAGCAGTCAAGAATTTAATAATAGTTAAAAAGCGTTTTTTTCGAACTTGCATTCTACAATCTCTTACTTATCTTCGGAACGGCAAAATCAGGTTTACACAGAGCAGCCTGTTGCTGTTGTGTAGTTCACCATCTTGTGCTGCAGCTTTGGGATGTCCGATCAGAAACCCTGTTGAGTTATCAATGACTAGCAAGCTTCGATGAGTTCGTGAGTAGCAGTATTCTGTGCAGTCGCCCCTGTATATCATAAGCTAGGTTAGGTCTTTCTAGCCCTACTGACGAGTCCTTTTTTTGGACGAAGCTCGGCGACGACGGCGGTTAGGAAACTATGGGCATAAATTGCCTTTGGACACCTTTCTATCAAATGATTGACATCCCAGGCATCCCTAGACAATTTTATCTCAGATTTGTAAAACTCAACTGTAATGCAACTATAATTTCAGAGCTGTAGAATGCATCGGCTTGCTTTAAATTGCTTGCAATGTAACGCTTAACGTGAGGCCATGTCTCTCATTTTGGTTTTTTGCTGAACTCTACTCGTGGTGTTAGTAAGCTTGCTGAGTACAAAGTAGTTCATCCAATTCATCCAATTGGTAGAGAATCATGTAATAGTGAATTTCTCAAAGATCGCGTCTTTCCTACTGCAAGATAACTGTAGCATTAACTCAATAATCAACTGGAAAGCTATTCCTCATTTGACATAAATTTGAGTTATATGGAGAGATTATTCAGCACAAATTTGAGACATTAGCTTTCCGATATCGAGTGATGCGAAAAGTCGTAGGCTCACGCTGTTGAATCCGTTTAATTTGCAATGTTCTGTCTGTTACCGACCTGAATACGTGCTCTTTTCAAATGTTATTTGTTGAATGAAGAAAAATGTAATTCTAGATGCGATGATGAATATAGTTTCATCATTGAATTCTGCAATCCCTTCTGTACAATTGAAGTGTACACCTTTCAGAAATCTATGTTGATCTGCGCGCGCTCGTGTCGTTTGAATTCATCTCAGTTTAATGCCATGCACACAAACTCTTCGTTCTTCACACGTATTTTGCCCCCTTGCACAGGTTTCGTCTCATCAGTAGGTCGTCCATTTCGTACATGCTCTTATGTTGCGATGTGGAGCAAGACATATTTATCAACAAACGTGGAAAGGAAGATCTACACATAGAGAGATAACATTTCTAAGTTATTTCGCATTCATTTATTTGACGTTGACCTTATGAAGACAATGTTGCCCTGGTGGTCACAGCTAAGCAATAAGTTTTAGCCAGGATGAGGAAAAGAAATTTACAGAAAACATCTCCTTTTAAGAACATAGTTTTAAACATAGAAGACCCTGATGATGGACATTGGTGCTGTTTGGCATTTTAGTGTCATACCAACATATATCTACAATAAAATCTGCTTCTTTTCTTCATGCTGCTGAAAGGGGACGAACAATACGATGTCTACAGTTAAAAGGATATCCTAAATTGCTATCTCAGTTATGCCATAACTTCACTAGGAGCATAGAGATGGTACGGAGGTTGTCCCATCTTCTCGTTTATGTTCTGTCTAGGGTTAAAAAAACAATGTTATTTGAAATGTTTTAAAACAAGATTTCATTCTGTTTTTGTGTTTTTGTCTTCAGTGTTTTTTAAAAAGTCATTATTTTGTGGTGTTTCTTAAAATGTCCAGCTTATTCATTAAGTTGTCAACGTCATGGGTGGTTTTAATAGACATAGTAAAAGAACCCTGACCTGAAATTCTGTTGAACAGAAATTAAATATGTCACATCAACGAGCTACATTTTTACATAAGATTTAGCATCTCGGTCGGTTCGGTGTACACGTGTCAAACTTCATTCTGTCTGCTTCCTTTCAGTTGTCATGCTGACGTTTCTTGTAGAAAATTTTCTAAAAATTTAAGGAATGTTGAGTTGCAATCGGCACCCACATCTGCCCCTATGCAAACAAAAACCACGGTTATTCCGCTTCTATTGCATTGCCTAAAACTTCTCCCAGAGATGCATCCAGCGTTACTACTTTGCACTCAAAACCTTTCAAAATACTATTGCAATATTATTGATGACAAAATATAATATCAATAAATATATTGCAATACTTTATGTTAGCAATAAATATATTGCAATATGTCAGTTAGCGTTACTTTAAAAGTTAAAGCATTTCGGTGCTAATACACCAATTGATACATTCTTTTTAATGGTTATATGTACACAATTCAACATTCGATAACCGCATTTTTGCGTGAAATTCATTGCGAGTATTTCTACTTATACTAATAAATAATGAAGTTTTGCCAGTCAGACACCAGTGCATGCGAAATGATTATTTGGATCATATAATGATGATATGATGATATCCTCATATCATGGATAAAATTTGCGACTGAAGAATGTATATCATGTCCATATTGTGAGATTTTGTTACTAGTCGACGCTACAATTAATATTTTTGTAGACATAAAAATGGCAACAGAGGTGAATTATCAGGTTTAACTATCGTATATAATAAAACAATAAGCTCTTTAATACACTATTTACTGAACACAGTATATTCGAAAAAATCCAGCTAACAACTATAAACAATCTCATCTTCTTAATAAAACAAATACACGTAAGTTTTCATGTCAAGACATTTTGCACTGTATGAATATCCCAGAAATTTCGATTGAAATTCAAGAACAACTGACATTCCAAATTAACAGGCAGAGTTCCTTGACGACGATCAGAATAAGAAAAGCCAGCACTACTAAAAAATCTTTCAGCGATATTCGAGGTAGGTAGAAGGAAAGAGCAGTCGACGTATGGATCTTTCGGTTTTCCATTGACACTGAGCTTTCGTTTCTTCAGTATGCTAGCAGCAAAATTTGCAGATGTTTCAGTTGTAGTCTCATGTTCAATAAATGGTGCACTCTTCAAACTATCCACAGCTTCACGTTCAGTTTCTGTCATTTCATCCAGTTTTCTGTTTTGCATTTTCACTAATGTAGATTAATTGAAAATATGCCACAATAAGTTACGGAGAAATGTTTTTCCAAAAAGTCACGACGTTTCGGAAGACACTGCTTCCCTTCTCAAGTGAAATAAAATGGTAAGAGATCATTGTACACAAAATCAGCGACGAACACTATTTACAATGCGCTTGGCTGTCAGCAAATCAGGCTGGTGGAAATCCATATTTTGATTCATGACATCAGATATCATGACACCTTGATAAAAGAGGATTCAATTATGCGTCTAACACGAAAATCGTTACACCGAGACAAGATATCATGGTTATCAAAATCAATAGCATGATCAGGGGCCTGTTTCATAAAATTAAGCAGTCTGATATGTATCAGTAACATTTTCAGCAGTGAAATATAAAGCACTGCTTTAAATTGCGTTTCATAAAAATTAATTTTCCGACTGAAGATTAAGCAGTCTAAATTAATCAGTGATGCATATAGCGTTTCATAAAGATTTCGGACTGATGAAAACACTGATATATATCAGTGTGATTGAGTGATTAAAACAATTGTGGATAATTCTTCGTAAATAAAATAATTTTTGACAGCATAGAGTAAATAAAGATGCGTTTGCAGCAGTTCAGCATAACGCTCACCAGTCACGTTCGTGTTGAGCACTACCCACACGTGAACGGATGGCCCCTGTTGCTGATGAGTAGGGCGTGGCACACGCCAAACACGAATGCTTAATCTGGGGCATTTGCGCATCTTCCTTGAGCGAAGTCCTCGCTCTCGAAGCCGATTTCTTATGGTGCCCGAGCTCAGGATGTTGCCTCTGCGACTTCTTTCGCCCCACATCAGTCGTAGCAGAGTTTCGGGGAGTGTGACGAACTGCACCAACGCCAGCATGTGCCACGGTACCATTTGCTCTCGCTTTCTTGAGAAGTCGGGCAATCGTCGTATGCGAACGACCGAAATGTCGTCCGACTGCCCGAAGGGACATTCCAGCGTCAAGCATGCCAATAGCACGCCATCTTTCGGCATCAGGCATTTGACGCACCATCTTAAGAATTTTCACAAAACCGTCATTTCCCATAATAAGTCGTTAATTTTATACTTCATGATCGAAATTCAATTTGAACACATGCTTGCTAAGTAATTCGGTAATAATAATGCTTGCTTCAGTAATTCAGTCTGAACTATTACGCAATCCCACCACCAGACCGCCGTCGTGCAGATATCTATGTCAATTAGCGTGCGTCCTTCATTCCATATTCAATCGAAGCGATTTACTTCGAATTAGCTGGATTTGACAGGTGGTGCGTTTTCAATTGTGTTAAGTGTATGTAGGTAGAGTGTCGACTTAAAAAAGTATCACTTAAAAAAGTATCGACTTTTGTATACAGTGAAAAATTTATATGAAAAGATTCAGTTTTTTTCGGAGAGTACGTTCCTGCGGTCCAAAACATTATTTGAGCAGCTTTGAAAAACCTCTATATTTGCCCATTTAATTACTACCGACATGACTCCCCGTTGTAAGAAGTATGAAACAAGTTGGATATCAAAAGGAATGAATATTCGCTAACAAGCATCGCAACTAAGCGGAAATTGTGCTGATGATCAAGAAAATGTAATGAACGGCATTATAATGGAAGTCTTCATAAAAAGTTGAGATTTTATTGTGCTGTCGTGGATGAAATTTCATATTTTTGATTCAGTTTTCATCGGCATGAATTTATGATTGAGTAAATTCATGTTTCACTTCTTGAATCTGAATAGTGATGTGCACCCATTTACATCTTTCAAAGTTAATGAAAATCATTGTCTTTGATTCTGTTATTTTGCTCTACCAGCTGCTTGAGATAAGATCGAGCTTAAAAAGATTCTCTTGTGGTTCAGCATGAAAGCAATGGGGTCATCGAGTTGCTAATTTAACAAACATTACCGCTCCGAGGCTGTCATGACATGGACAATCTGTAAAGTAATCTCATTTCCATCTGCTTTATGCTGTCATAATCAGTCAATTCCGTTGTAATTTCTTCAAACTGCACAAATCACATATCTCACATTTGGAGACAATTCCAACTGTATTCACCTCGAGTTCATTTAAGAAAATCGAAAGTGTATATACATTGGGGATTTAATAAATGCGGAGTTTCCACTCTACCTAATATACCTACTCTATGTTTGACAGTAATTGAAATAATAATTAGAGAAGTCAATCTGAGGCAAATGGTGGAATATTTGAGAATCTTTTTTTCTAGCTGTCATCGATGTATGTAAAAGTCAATACTTCAATGTCTTTTAATATTGAAATGATTTCATGACATGCTGTACCTCATTACACGAAAGAAATCGAAGCCCTCAAAGCAACCCTTTATAATTTTGCTGTTACCGGACGTTTTTACGTCACAGCATTGCCACTTTTCAAAGGAAGAATTTTTCAATAAACAGTATCCAAATTTACCATTCTGACAAATAGTTTGTTACTGACAGTAGAATAGAATAGAATAGAATAGATAAATCTTTATTGTCTCAATAAATCAATGAGCACATTACATAGAAAGGAAGTACATGACAAATGAGAAATGATAGGAGGAATAGTAATACGTACATGTATATGAAAGCAGTGTTAAGGACAAAACTTTACAAATGAATCTCGGAGACGCCTAGTGCGAGTAAAAGGTTTCCTTAAAGGTATCTTGAGTCTAGAACGAATTGGACGTTCCTCAAACATACGTCTGAGAGAATGATCCTGAGACATGCAAATGTTATGAAATAGATTTGTACATAATTTAGTTGTGGCATTCAACAACGGAGAATTCGAGGAGTCATGCGGTAAGCCAACTATTCTGTACACACGGCGTTCAACAGACATCAACTCTCGAAAAAGATATTTAGTTAAATTGCAAAAGCTGGGATATGCATATGACAGTAAACTTTGTATACACGAAACATACACTTTTTGAATTATATACGTCTGACAACCGGAACGTTTCAGATTTATAATGATATAAACTCTCCGAGAAGCAGCTTTCACTATGTTGTACACATGATGATTCCAAGTCAAGGTATTGGAAAATGTCAGGCCAAGAAGGGCAAGCCGTTCAACTGTTTCTATAGCTTTACCATCGAAAGTTAGAATTGGGCCTAAATTGATGTTCTTATTTGTGACAATGTCGAGAACCTTACACTTAGCTGTATTTAGAGGCAACATCGCAGTTTCAGACCACAATTCAAGTTCGTTCCATTCCATCTGCAAATTATCATTCTGTGACCTGTCAACAAAATGCAGTATAGTGAAGTCGTCAGCATATTTATACACCATAGAATTGGAATTCACTACAGAGAAACTGCTCACAGCGATACAGAACAGTAGGGGCCCCAGGACACTTCCCTGAGGCACCCCACTATTAACGGAAGACCAAGAAGAGAGTTCATTGCCATTTCGTACTCTTTGTGTTCGCGAAGTTAGGAAGTTCTGAATCCAGACACATGGCTCAAAGGGAAGAATATGTAATATACACGACATTATGAACCCATGATCCAATTTATCATAGGCCTTGGAGAAATCTGAACTCAACATTCGAACAGCACCAGATTGTGTGTCAAGATGTTTGAGAATATCGTGATTAATCAACGTAAGGGCACAGGTTGTACCACGTCCATTTCCTGGTATGTAAGCAAATTGCTGACTGTCGAGGTTATCTTTGATATATGGAATAATCCATCTTCTCGCCACAAACTTCTCTAGAACCTTGGACAATATAGGTAACAGGGAAATAGGTCGATAATCTGCCAGATGCTGTGGGCGAGTCTTTTTAGGGATAACACAAATATTGGATGATTTAAAACACGATGGCACCACACCATCTTCCAAACTTTTGTTAAAAATCATAGTTATCACCGGTGATAGCACAGACGCAGAATTCTTGAATACCCAGTATGGAAGCCCATCTGTACCACATGCCTTCCGTCGAAGTTTGGACAGTTCTAACTCCACTTCAAATTCCGTCAAAGAAAGTGGATGAGTTGGCAAGTTAGTTGGTATAGTAGGGAAAGATGATGATTCTGACATAACCGATGCAAAGTAGTCATTCAATTCTTCCACATTGAACAAATCAATAGGTTTTGATATCTTATTACTTCTTGATAGTTTACGTATAGCATTCCATGTATCAGCTGGCTTTGCGAGTTTCTCAATTTTCGAGAAGTAACTTGACTTCAGATACTTGATAGTGACAATGACTTCCTGTCGAAGGCGCTTGTACTTTTCCATCTGGTTGTTATGGAAGGCTTGGTCTCTGTCATCCATCAGTATTTTCAATGTAGAACACATCCATGGAGGATCGTCAGATCGAAAACGCACGGTCCGTTCAGGAAAACAAAAATCATACAGAGCTCTCAAGTGCCTGATAAATTCATCTTCAGGATTATAGTCAAACGATTGAAACAACCCAATCCAATCAACAGAATTGACAAACTCATAGAAGTAGGCCAATTTTGATTTCGTTATCTTGCGGACCGTTTTCTTCCGAATCTTTATGTTATTGCAAAAACGTATAGCTTTAGGAAGTTTCCAAATAACCAACCCATGATCAGATTTGCCGATTGGAGGTAGAACACTGGCTTTAGTATCAGAACAAAAGTTAACGAAAATCTGATCGAGAATATTGTCATTTCGCGTGGGTGAACAGACGACGGGTTTCAAAAGGGTAGTACATTCCACTTTGTTGTAATTATGACGTAATCCATTGAAATCGCCACATAGTATAATGCGCAGTTTCTCGGAGCTATTTGAGACGTGTAGATTCGCGTAATCCATTATATCAGTAATACACTCGATACATTCATCATCACGTGGTGTATCGTTCCAAAATGGGTGATAAAGACATATGATGAGTAATGATACATTGCAAAATAATAGAGGGAGAAATTCAGTCGCGCATTGATTGAGGATGGGAACATCGTCATGACTTATAAAACGGTAACGAAGGTTATCGTCAATGTAAGACATTATTCCTCCACCATTTCGGTTCCTGTCCTTCCTTACAATAGAATATCCTGAGATTTCTAGACTTGTGTTAGGGATGTCACTATCCAGCCATGATTCCGTGAAGAAAGCAACACTCGGTAAAAGTTCATTCATCTTCATGGCAATTTCGTCGTACTTGTTATTTAATGATCGTACATTTGAAAGTAAAACGGAAGAAAGGAAATGGATTTTTGTAGGTTTCTTTTCCAATGAATTGTTGTATATATCCTGAGTATTATGCTGAGATCTGGGTCCACGTGGAATAGTAATCAAATTCTTCTGTATAGAATTGCAATGGGGATTCCTTCCGTGGCGAGAGGAAATCCCGTCGCCATGGCGGCGAGTGATGCGCACAGGGATAGGCGACGCAGTTATCAAGTGTTGAAGTACTTGTATGTTGTGAGGCTGCAGCATGGGCGAGTGGTCAAAGGAAAACGTCGGTGGTGAGTGACGTGGAAAATTGGGAGCTGGGAAATCACCATTGCGTGGGCGAGGAGCTTGTGACATAAACGGAGCTAGCAGGCATGGAGAGGCTGCCTCAGTGTAATGATTCACATGCGGAGAGCGACGGATGCGATGAAACCACAGCCTTCGTCGGACAAGGCGCGAAAGTGGAGCAGCATGTGGGCGAAGCCGTAGCAAAGTTTCCCGGGAGTAGACAAAGCGAGTTGATGCAGCAGACATATTGATAGTGGCGAGGAAAAAGTTGAAAATTGTCAAAAACACTGCTTGAAACTTGATTAATAGGTAAATCAGTATGATACGATGATAGGGTTTCGAAAGAGGAACACGATGATACCAAAAAGAAAGAAGAGATGTCAATAATAGACGAAGAAATATGGAAAATGTTGATTTGGGGGAAAACTGAACGCGAGAGGCGAAGACGGACAACCGTCCTGCCCAAGCGCAAGGCGAAGTATGATTGAGTAAAATTGAAAATCAAAAGCCGTTTTCCCATTTTTAAGTTGTATTTGCAATCATTTATCCGATATTTTAAGTTTCTATAACTTTCTCGATGATCATTCACAGATTTATCAACCTCAAGATGTTGATAGAAATTTTCACATTTCTATCAGTGAATTTCCATATTTTCAATTTTCGCGCGCTACTGATACTTCTTTGTGAAACGCAATTCTTTTCCAGACTGCTTAAAATACTGATTTTAAGCAGTGTGGGACTGATATAAATCACTGCTTAATATTTTATTTTATGAAACGCAGTTAATTTCGACTGCTTTCAATCACTGATTTAAATCACTGCTTTATATTTATTTCATGAAACGCAGAAAATTTTCCACACTGATAAAACCACTGATATAAAGCACTGATTTTTTTATGAAACAGGCCCCAGAACCTATACAATGTTGAGCTATGGCATTATTTGGATCAAAGTTTTGAACAGCTCTTTCATGTTCTTTACACCGAACATCAAACGTACGACCGGTCTCACCTACATAAAATTTGGGACAACTTTTACAATTAATGCGATAAACGCCGCCTGTAGGTTTCATACATGGAGGAATAGAGGTACTGGAGTAGACACAGGATCTATATCAAGTCAAGGTCATACAAGTGGAGTCCATGTAAATTCATTATTTCAGAGTCATTTAATTATACATATCAGTTATATTAGTAATTTTATAAGTAACAAAGTTGTTATAATCATTTTTAGACGTGGAGATAACCAGAAAATTCAGAAACAAGCTATTCTGATTACTAACGTGTGATTGGATAATACTTGCACGTGATGAAACGTCATTATAAATCCATATATGTGTTTTTGTTGCTTTTTCTCTACATGGTTTGAAAAACTTAATAATTTAAATTAATTTTATATTAATTCAATGTAATAGTATTACACATAACAATATAAACATTGTTATGTGTTTGCAGACGTGATTATAAAATTAGCTTTTTAATATGTGTGACGTCACATGCTACGAGTGACATAGAATACACAGGAACGCAAGCGTTTTGCATCTGTCTTGTGTTTGATCACCGACTACGTTTTTTGTGCCCTTCGGCACGACCGCTACGCCATCAAAACCGTCGTTACATCCACTGTAAATGCCGAATCGCTGCTGTGTTCCAAATTGTGGGACTGGGTATGGAGCGAAGAAATCACGTAACTTGCATCTGTTTCGAATTCCCGAGGCCGACTACAAATTGTTTGAGAAAGCCATTCCTCGCGCCAACTTTAGAATATTAGAATTATTTACTATGTATTACTGGGACATGTAAGCATATGTGGAAGGGTATGTATGTAGGGTATATAACAAATGCAGGCATGACAATTAATTCAAAAATGTGTCCTAGAATACCAACTATAAAATTTCTATAAAATAATTTAGGACTCCACTTGTACGTGCATGATTTCTGTGTCCACTCCATTACCTCTATTCCTCCATGGTTTCATACAATTATTGTGGATAAGATGAGACTTAATACTGCTAGGAAATCGGAACACAACTTTGGAATCGTAGTGTCTAGCCAGATGGTGGTTAGTAGGACGATCCAGACAAGAAACATAGGGTACTGACAAAGCGTGAAAAAAAGCGTGAACTCTTTGTCAGTATACCCTATGTTTCTTGTCTGGATCGTCCTACTAACCACCATCTGGCTAGACACTACGATTCCAAAGTTGTGTTCGGATTTCCTAACAGTATTAAGTCTCATCTTATCCACAATAATTGTATGAAACCTACAGGCGGCGTTTATCGCATTAATTGTAAAAGTTGTCCCAAATTTTATGTAGGTGAGACCGGTCGTACGTTTGATGTTCGGTGTAAAGAACATGAAAGAGCTGTTCAAAACTTTGATCCAAATAATGCCATAGCTCAACATTGTATAGGTTCTGATCATGCTATTGATTTTGATAACCATGATATCTTGTCTCGGTGTAACGATTTTCGTGTTAGACGCATAATTGAATCCTCTTTTATCAAGGTCAGTCAGTCTGATGTCATGAATCAAAATATGGATTTCCACCAGCCTGATTTGCTGACAGCCAAGCGCATTGTAAATAGTGTTCGTCGCTGATTTTGTGTACAATGATCTCTTACCATTTTATTTCACTTGAGAAGGGAAGCAGTGTCTTCCGAAACGTCGTGACTTTTTGGAAAAACATTTCTCCGTAACTTATTGTGGTATATTTTCAATTCATCGATCAAAGGAAGCATATTTTCCTCGAATCAGCCTCACTAATATAGATTCAAATTTTGGTGAATGGACGATGCAAGCGTCAGGCGAAAGATACCTTTCCATTGACGGATAAAGGTTGATCAATTCGTCGAATAGGACGCGGACGTCGGCGAGAGTTGTCATTTTCTTGCAACGCTTTTACGACTGACTCAAAATTTTGAAGATGAATCAACAGATCTTCGAGATTCTTGTTTTCCCGCGGCGTAAGAAGATATTCATGCAGTCTTTCCTTCGATAAGAGCGCATCTACATGCTCACGCAATTTAAAAGTACCGTTTTACTTGTTGATACAAACTCGACCATCTTGTTATTACGCTCAATTTAGGTCGAAGGTTTGTAATTTCTCGCAGTTTGCTTGCGATTAACATGCATAATATTACCATGAGCATCTGCAGTTTTTGCAACAAAGAATTGTTATCCATTAGGTAATGCCCCATGGCAAGGTTGGAGCGGTGCGATGCGCATCCGATCAATGGAATTTTAAACATGTCAGCCACAGATTTATTGGTAGCACAGTTGTCACCGATAAAGGGCACGATGTGTGACATCGATTTTTGGACCACTTCCTCTGTCACCCAGATGATAAATTCATAGTGAGATTTTGCAGTGAAATTGCTCTCATCGATTGTGGGGGAAAAAGGTTATAACACACACTGTCGCTTTTTACACGTCTTATCCATAGTTTGCGAATAAGCCCAAAAAATGGCTTATTGCAGAAGAAAATGCTTGTTCCAGAAGACCATCCATCGAACATTAATGCAAATTTATCTGGCAGCTCGTCCCGTATTTTGCTTTCTACTTCTTTCGTCAAATCAGTCATACACTTCATCAACGTATTCCGCGATGTATTAGGGAGCGACGAATATTTCCGAATCATGTCGTTTTCAACAAAATTAAATGGCTTAAGACCCATGGTCACGCATTCAATCCATCCGAAGTATGTCTTAGCTTTATCTGTGGCAAACGCAGAGGAAATGTAGTCAGTCATTAACTTTTTGAGAGGATTTATGTATTGCAATAGTATTTGCGCCTCAAAGTTGGTGCAATAAATATATTGCAATACCAGTTATTGCAATATATTTAAATAGCAATAGTATTTTGAAAGGGTCTGCTTGCACTGACGTAGGATGTCCATCTCGAACTCTGTTATAAACATCACTTAAAAACAAGCTATTTTTAACCCTAGTTCTGCCTGTCAGTCGAGTCACATTCAAAGTTTCAAATTTATTAAACACATTTTGATAGCTGTTATTGACTGCGCAATATAATGATTTAACGCTGACTACATGAGTTAAATTCTTGAAACTTGTCGGTGAACTTTGCTCTCGAGAAAGGGACGTAACTCGCCTGTACGCAGTTATTAACTGCACACTACTTTTGATTTCCCAATGCACACTTTACTGTTTACAATTATACTACTTTTATAAGATAATGAGCCCAAAGATAGCATTGTACGCTGTACGACCAAAAATTAAAAGATTGCAAAACACTTGATTCATTGTCGATCGATTTCGTATCGTTTATTGATACATCATCAGGGCATCAAGTCAAATCAGCAAAATGAGGTTTATATACAAATTAAAATGATCAAGTAAACACAGTTAAGAACAGCTAAAATGAAATTTACAATAGAATAGAATGGAGAGGTATTTGCGCATTTACAATTACCTCTCTGTACATGTAGTACAATTAAAAGATATGCAACGGAACAGAAGAATCGCATTCGTTCAATAAATTATCAGTTTCATGCATTTTAATCAATATAGATTCAGCTATGCGAGTGTGTTTGGTACGGCAGACAATAGAAAATTCATTGGCTGTCGCTTTGTGAATGTGCTTTGTAATTTCAGAATCTTGCGGTCTGCCTTTCATATGCTCATCAATACGAGTAATCAGGTGGTCGCTCTAATTTAGTTTACAAATTCAAATGTGGGCAATGCGACAGTTGCTACCTTGGTGAGACTCGTAGGCACCTGATTACTCGTATTGATGAGCATATGAAAGGCAGACCGCAAGATTCTGAAATTACAAAGCACATTCATAAAGCGACAGCCAATGAATTTTCTATTGTCTGCCGTACTAAACACACTCGCATAGCTGAATCTATATTGATTAAAATGCATGAAACTGATAATTTATTGAACGAATGCGATTCTTCTGTTCCGTTGCATATCTTTTAATTGTACTACATGTACAGAGAGGTAATTGTAAATGCGCAAATACCTCTCCATTCCATTCTATTGTAAATTTCATTTTAGCTGTTCTTAACTGTGTTTACTTGATCATTTTAATTTGTATATAAACCTCATTTTGCTGATTTGACTTGATGCCCTGATGATGTATCAATAAACGATACGAAATCGATCGACAATGAATCAAGTGTTTTGCAATCTTTTAATTTTTGGTCGTACAGCGTACTATACTACTTTTATTAATTATCAATAGCATGATGTAATAGAATAAAGTAATTGCACATCTTTATTATTCCAGACAATGGAATAGATATCGTAGAAATGGAAAAGCTTGCGATGATTGAATCGTGTACGAAAGTTGAAATCAGAAGTCAGCCGTCGGGAGTTTGTTCAATGGTTTACAAAGCTATAGTTGGCTCGCTGGTGTGGTTTTGTGGCATGAAGGAGAGCTCACAAGATCAAGTCACGGAGGAACAGAATCTTCAGCGCATCACTTCTCTCAAGCAGAACCCGATCGCTCGTTGGGCGGAGAACATTTATCTCGTCATCCTTATTGCATCTACCGCCGCTCTCTACATCATCTTTTCTATTCCTTATGGGCCTATCACAGGAGGCTACCATCCAATAAATAAATCCGCTGTTTTGTATAATCAACCCTGAGCAGAGTTTTGTTGCTGCTTTGATGTTCTTATAACTTGCTAACTTCATCCGCCAAATGTTTTTTCAATCACCAGTTGAGCGAGAATCCAAGATGGTTTTCAGCCCCCAGTATTATTTCGTTTCTAGTTCGAGATCTCTTCGGACTATTCCAAGTCTGTTGCAAGGACCAACAGTGTGCTGATCATTAATCTCATTGGAATCATCAATGTAATTCTCAATCATTAAAGTGGAATCCTCTGTTCATTTTAGTTTGGTTCATCATTCAAAATTTTATGACAACAGCTGTCGGTCTACTTCGGAGATCATTCATTTTCATATTTTTATATTTTTCAGAAGCGCCTGCGTTGTTTCTTTAGGATCTATGACAGGACTGATCATTGTTTAATGCACATTATTTCAACATCGGAATTTCGCTATCATCTAATGTGCAATGGACTGATAATTGATGGAAATTGAAATTCAACCAATTTTGAATTTACTCACATCATTCAGTGTCACAAACTCAAGGGAAATTTTAGTGCCACACGCAGATAAAAAATATTCACTCTTCCACCCGACGGCTCAAAATAGAAAACTTCGCTATATTGTAATTAAGTAACATATGCTTACCACTGCATGCATATATGCTGAGTTCCCTTGCGGTCAGCTATTTTTATCGCAAGCAACTATAGTTAATTTAGTTTTCTTAAAAGCTTGAATTTAGCGAAATATGTGGTATCTTCATGATCAAAATTGATGTAAAAGCCAGAACCAGTAATTTATTGGTATTTTAATACAGTCCAATATTGCGGGTTCACAGACTGCATCAGGGAATGAGATAATTTTGATATTTCATTGATACCTTGAGCTTTTCAGTATTATTTATTTTCGGACGTTTTTCCTTATGATTTGGACACCTGCAATTCTATGAAGAAGATGTACGACGACCTAAATATCTATGACATTTTGCTGTGGTATTCGGCGCGTTTTCCTAGTAGAACAATTTTTAGATTATCATTATGGAAAATACAGTTTCGAATTTCGCTATCAAAAATCAGATTTTTAGTATTAGCACAAAGTATTTCAAAGTTTTGTGACCGCTGAATTCATTTTTGACTTAAGATCCATAGAATTGCTCAACTAACAATGGCACTCCTGACAAAGCCCTAAAAACTACAAAATTCTGTTCCTAATTTGTTTTGGATTGACTATTTATAGCGCGCTATTGAGACGTTTTTATCAACACAGGCACTCCTGACAAAGACTCAAAAACTACAAAATTCTGTTCATAATTTGTTTTGGATTGACTATTTATATCGCGCTGTTGAGACGTTTTTATCAACACAGAATTGCCTGTGTGGTTCAAAGGTGCGCATAGTTCAATATTATTGCATGTTATGCACTCACCTCTCCATTTCATATTATAAACATGTTTTTAAATATTCTGTTTGTTTACAAATTCGTCAGCAGGATCTCAAACGTGTTTTTCAACTTCTCTCGTAATAGTTTGTTACTCTCGTAAACATTCTGTTCAAAATGTTATCATTTGTACTTGTGTAATTCAGATGCTTTGATTGATTTATATAACAAAGCTTACAGTGATTGCGTTTATATAATGAACAGTTTGTAGCCAAGTGTGTCCATGTTTCTATCATCGAAGGGTATTTCAAGGTATTTGAACCATTGTATCATTTTAGGAAGCAAATTTGCCTTTTCAATAAAGCGAATTGTATTTATATAATTGTTTTAGTTGATGAAAATGTATAGTTCGCAAAGGCCTACTAAGTATAGGGTTATGTGAAAATTGATAAGGAAATTACATGTAGGCATGGCATCATCTTGTAGTGGCATCTTAGCTTCGATTCGAAATCCCGGTCAAAAGTTTCGGAACAGAGCTCAGACTTTTCCATGAAGCTTCCAAATTTCGAAAAGGTGATTTACTGATTATAGATCATAGAGTAACTAGTACTACTCTATGGTATAGATAGGGTCTACATGTAGGTCTATGTCAAACTTGGGACTTTGTTTACGAAGTTTCAAAAGACTTTAAGTCGTCTTGAGCCGGCGTAAGTTCCTCAAATGACAGTGTAGGTTAGGCCTATTTCCATGAATGGGGATCAGAAGGGTCACAGACAACATCTATTGCAAGTGCTAGTGGCGCGAAATGTGCCTCTAATTGGAACCACGTATAGATATGCAGCTTGACTTAATCAGGATGAGAAAAAAATACGGCACTCCCTTTAGTAATGGCTTTAATAAAATCTAGTTGCTAAAATTATTTACACGGCAAACGTTTCGCGACACAAGTCGCTGCCTCAGTGTACTAAAAAGAAGGTAAAAGCAACCAGTGCCAGTGGTCTATATCTCGGAGAGTGATAATGCCGTAGACAGGATCTCTCAGCCAACCAGCTCGTCTTTGCGATTCAACTGTGGTCTCATTTCTGATGTAGCGAGCTTCAGCCTGACGATTTTCAAGAGGCGAACTATGCTTGGCAATGATATTGATTGTGAAATCGAAAATGTCAAGGTTACTATCGTGGTCATTTATCGAATGTTCGGAGAGGGCACTAGTATTGTTCTGCAAGCGTAAACTACGTTCATGCTCCTCGAAACGAATTTTGAAAGGCCTATTAGTTTGCCCAATATAACTTTTGCTACAATGTTTACAAGCAAATTCGTAAATCACAAAGCACACATGATATTACCACCCTGATATATAAACCACTCGCTCTGGCTGCTTTTACCTTTTTAGTGCACTGAGGCAGCGACTGCGTCGCGAAACGTTTGCCGTGTAAATACTTTTAGCCAGTGATGGGCAGCGATAAATTTTCCGATGGGTCCGATAACGATAAAGCGATAATTTTTTTTGCTAAGTCCGATAACGATAAAGCGATAAATTTTACGCAAAGGTTAAAGCGATAAGCGATAACGATAAAGTCCGATAACGATAAATCCTGAAATTGTCTCTACTAACGTCTATAATTGGCTCATTTTTTGCTACTAAACCTCTACACTGAATTCACTAAAATAAATGCTGTTCTACATGATGATTTGTTACACGACGGCCATGCACAAGCATGCACTCCTTCGATTCCATGTCTTCTAACAACATCGAGTGCTAGAGCTCGAGGACATGAAATCGAAGTCGTGCCTGCATGCATATACAAGGCCATGTGTAACAATTAATTATGTTGATGCACTCTTCATTGGTCTGGGCCTTTCGCCTCGATAATATCATGCAGAAACCTACAAGTACATGCCTAAAATACAACATAGGCTGGTATTGAATAAATAGGAGCATTGATGAAAGACACGAATTGAGAACTTTATTGTTAACATAAAACCATAAAAACAACAAGCTACATGTATCGGGTACCACGACAAACTTCACCGCACCACAAAGTACAATCAGAGCAGAGAGGAATCATACAAATACTACACATCATCATCATCATCCTCATCGGCCCCTCCTGGCTGCAGCCTCTTGCTGAGGTGGAGGTTTCCCTTCAGAAACACGAGGTGTTCAAAATTGTCATCACTGAGACAATCCCTCTTCGGCCTCAGTACGTCTCCAGCCACGCTGAAGAGACGCTCTACTCCTGCAGAGCTAGGGATCCCAGTATTGTACTTTATGAAAAATGTTATCCAGGGTGCCCTATGCTTCGCAGGGAAGTGCGACTTCTTCACAGTTGCCTGAAAAAAAACACATACATCATTGCAATCTTACATGTACGCATTGTGCAATTACACATTACAATGCACCGAATTATCACTTGCTTGTACACGGTATGCTCATGGTGCATGAAAGAACATGGCAAGACTTTAAACACATTGTTAGGCCTACCTCCTTGCTCCTCTTCCACCCTTGCAGCTCCTTTTTGAGGTCTTCCTGCAGGTTATTGTCGCGGTTTTCCTCGGTTCCATCCTCACACTCGCAGAGCTCGACAAAGGGGTCATCGCCGACCTCCTGATGCTCCTTCATCGTAACTTGGTTTCCCCCCTCTCTCGCCTCCTCCTGTCTGACGAGCGCCGTCATCTCTTTTAGGATCCTCATGGATATCTCCTCCTTCATATGCGGAGCCATGGAGCCGAACGTCGACATCCCGTAGTTTGGATGAAGGGCAGATGCCATGAGGAGATCCATGTTTTTAAACATGGAGCTGAATCTGTAAAGCAAAGTAATTAGCTTAAACACGTAGCGGGACATGTGCATGTACTTATTGCCTATACCAGGGATCGGCAGGCAATTTAGGCCACCATATAGGCCGTGTCAGGGCCAGGGATCAAGAAGGCACACTAGGACAGAGAAAACAGGGAGTAGGCTACAATGCTCCTGGCTCCTGTGAGGAAAATATTGATTTACTAACCATCAAAACAAATCAATCGGAAGCATAATACTTCTTTGAGACAGAGTCAACGTCCATTGATGATAAATTTGGCTCCTAAATTTGCGAGCACCTGTATAGTAAAGAAAGGGAACAAAACTACACAGCACAAGAAATATGCATGTGTACATTTAAAGCTGACATTATTAGCACTAGCTAGGCCTGACAGGCTAGCACCTAACAAGGCCGAACTGGAACACTGAATAGGCCATTTATGCCGGAGTTTGCGCGACTCCTGGCTTATAGAAAAAGGTAAGCACCGCAAACATTAAACAGAGAATAAAATACCGGTACCTCTTTATGTTACAGAATATAGGTGAAGTTGTTGAATTTGTAGGCCTACCTGTTGTCAAATCCTCCTTTGTTGCCCTCTTGTCGGAGGAGGGCGCGCACCAAGGGCTGTGCGTAGATGAGGGCCTGGTCCCTTTGCGATTCCTCCATGCGCTCCAGCGCCACTTTCATGAGAGTGAGGTTGGGAAGCAGTGCACCAAGGTAAGTGTTCTGCTCCGCCTGTAGCCGGTCCAGACAGAACTCATGCAGCACCTGGTGATAACGTAAAAAACTCATTAAATTGATAGCATAGCAGGCACTAAAACTTGTAAACCAAAAGAAAAAGCAAAAACAAAAACATTATTATCTACATGTAGGCTCATCTCAGCTAAAATGAAATCTGCATCAGACTACTTTGGTACTTTACCTGTCTGTCCTGGTCGTCGAAGCCGCTGAAGGACTTCCTGCTCCGGTAGGCGCCCCCCTCGTTCCGTAGAACTTCATTGACGGCCTCCAGGCGAGCGTCGTCGTTCATGACGCACTGTAGCAGCACGCTGCACGCGTCATACAGAGAGTTCCATCTGTTGGTAAAGTGAATATTGTTTAAGAAATGGATGAGGGGGCTGGAAATACCACATCCAGGCGCAATCACAAGGTGTTGCTGGTCGAGTCAATGGCTTGACTACCTGAGCGGCTGTCGGCCTCTAACTCACTGCCCAGGGACATGAGGGAATTCGAGTGGGAGACGGGGGGAACGTCTGCAGATCCCGAACTTTCGGAAATGTTCCGCTTCTTCTCTTGAGTCACACCAATACTCCTGTTCTCAACACGGAAGAAGTCCTCCATACATGTAGTCCTCTTGCGTGACATATTGCAGTCCTCTTGACGCTGAAACTGAAACAAAAAAATCAGTGATTTTATTTTGATATATCCTCGGCTATGACAAAATAAATAATACACATGCTTGTATACAGCAGATATAGCTGCAATGATATAACCTTAAAATTATTGCGATCCCGAAATTTACAAGACAGCTAAATATAACGCATATATACATGTAGTTTCATTGATACAGCGTCTTATAAGCACATGTATGTGTATGTATTTTACTAGACTCTGCAGGATGATGGTAAACATGTTGGCAGACAATGAAAAAAATGATGATCGTCGACTTTATCAGCTTAATTGAAAAGTGCGCGCTCAAAAAACGCAATCTATAAATAAGTATTTACATGTAGCCTACTTAGTGTGGCCCATAGTCTCAGTATAACACCATGGTAAAGGATGACGATCGGATTGCACTTGTCTCTTAGACGTAAATAGCATGTAGCAATTTGCAACTCCCAACTCATGTCCAATCCTGACAAGCAAAGTCCAAAATTATAATGTAGCTATCTGTGGGACCTCACTCGTAACGTATGAACATCGAGGGACAATACACTCATCATTGTACCTAGCTAGCTACTGGATAAGACCTATATAGCTTCGATAATTTTGCCAGCCTAATCAATAATCATATCAATAGACTAAACAACAATTCAATGTTCTTCTTGTTCTGCGTCCTTGGCTGATGAAGTTCTAGCGGCGTCGCTCTTACAAATACCAATTAGCCCTACCGGTAATTATTAAATTGCACCCTAACTATGCTACGGTATGCCTACATTGCACATAATTTTAAAGTACATGCGTAAGATGAAATAAAAATTTAATAATTAATGTATTTGCAACGTAAACAATAGATATCAATTGGGCTATTCCATCAACCCCATCCAGTGGGTACGTCGATTTATCGACAAGCTAATGCGGTATACTGCAGCATAATAGAGCGTGTAGTGTTTATTAAAGTTGCTAAAAAATTGAAAAAAATTAATGTAGTGCTCATTACAGTTGCTAAAATACTGAAGTACTGAAGGGAATTAATATGTCCACGGCACCGCAATTCGAAAGTTAAGGAAATCATATTGTTGTATAAACTTACGATACATACGTATATCTACACGGCTGGAAATAAATGTCTATAAACGTAGGGTAGGCCAAGTGCCAAGTGATCTACATGTAGGCATATGTACGTGCAATGCCTACGTACAATGTAGGCTACAATATCAGTCTACTCTAGAAACTATGAAAGATAGTTATCTACAAGTATGTCATCGTCGCTTTATATTGTTCAGCCTGCGCTAGCCTTATGATGTGACTGACATTGACTGAGCTACAGTGGCGTAGCGTGAGTTTCTTGCGCCCGGATGCGAGATACTCATTTGGCGCCCTCAGCCTCCGTGTTAACCATCTTTGAATCCTCCCAAATTTGAGCAGGGGTTCGTTCCCCTATCAGGGAGACCAATTCCCCGGCGTTCATCTCATTAGAAATGAGAATGGTCAATCAGAATTGCTAAAATAAAACAATCATCTCATTGGAAATGAGAAGGGTCATTGGTCAATCCAAATTGATAATCATTAACAAGAGATTTAAAAAATTGTGCGACTAGTTGTCCTAGTTGTTTACCACAGAGTATGGGCCTGGCCTACACAAAAGGTGAATATAGGAACTATATTTTCCTTTTTTTATGCATATACGACGTATTTTTCTACTCTTATAGACGATGAGGATTTAAAAACACTACTCGACTGCTTGCAGTCTAAAAAGGTACGATTTTGGAAAACACTGTGTTAAATGAATGTTGGTAGTTTCTCATGAATATGCGCATACATAGTATGATTAATAGATTATAAAAACGTTGCATGATGAGCTGATTGAACGTTCGATGATAGAAGACAAATGCACTTTATCACTTGATGATCAATACCGACTGACACCGACTGCCATCTAGACGCGAAGAAAAAATGATTCTCATTGAAACGTTCAAATACGGCTGTCAGGGGCCAATCCTCTTTACATCTTATTCGACAACTTACCTCAGTGAGGTCGACGTCTTGCTGTCCATGGATGACGACTATTTCGAAGCTAATCGATGCGAAAGGCTTTGTGTGAATGCACGCGCACACACGCAGGATCAGAAGTCGAGGCACATACTGCGATGAGTGAAAATGAAACAATCTCATGCTTTTATTAACGAGTACTAATTCAGTAGAAATGTACCAACTCGCTGTTCAACTTACCTTCATCTAACGCTTTAAATCGTAGATGACCTCAACGAGGAATCGGAACAGGATCGCTCATTGATATTCTACATGCAAGAGTTGTGAACTATAAAGCACTGTGTGGTGTCAAGGTGTGATCCCCTTAATAGAGCTTAGTAATACCCGATGCAATTCCAATTGACGCTTTTAAGAGTCACATTCGAGCAGTTAATTCAAATCGTAGAATGTTTGTCTAATGAGCCAAAGAAATTTTTGTTTTTTTAAAAAATTATCGCTTTATCGTTATCGCAGGAAAATTTAAAGCGATAACGATAAACGATAAATTTTGCGATTCTTTGCGATAAACGATAAGCGATAAATTTTCGGCCAGTCCGATATTATCGCTTTATCGCTTTATCGCTTCATTTATCGGAACGCCCACCACTGCTTTTAGCAACTAGATTTTATAAAGCCGTTACTAAAGGAAGTGCCGCATTTTTTTCTCATCCTCATCATAAACACCCTCCCGTATAAGGTTACCAACAGACTGACTTAGTTTCACGTGACGTCAACCACTTTCGCAAGTCTCACCCAAGCACCAAAAAATTGAAATTTAGAGGCAGGACAATATGCATAGGCTACATGTATTCATCATTGCATGGATGGTTAGAGTAGCCTATCGATTGCATGTTCCTTTTCCCACTGGATAGATATTCCCGATAATAGGCTTTTGTGGTACCTATATTACCGACATAGTGACCCTAACTATCGAAACCAACCGATAAATTTGCATCACAAGAGATGTGATACCTGAATTAGCACTAATGATGATAATTGCAAAAATCAAAAATTACCGGTAATTTTGCATCACTACCTGGAAGCATGCTTACGCTTGTAGTCCATGCTGAGGCTGGGAGAGGTGGTGAATTCAGTCCTCGATCGTGTTTGCCCGACTTCAGCTTACCTGTTTGTGACTTTCTACTGTAATTGCATTTTCAATCATTCACCGAAAAAACGTTGGATTTGGTCCACTGGCAGGCCAATGATAGGTCCATTACCTATAGCCTAATGATGGAATGTCTGAAGTTTTCCGCTTTCACATCAGCCCTAGGCGATAGGCTAAATAATAGTAATTATATGAATAATTGTCTTTGATGTGAGTAGTTGCAACATCCTTTGCGTCACATATCAATCAGTTGGAAGCATAAGTCTTAATTTGGTTAAAAGTGCAAAAGAATGTCCGAATTTATCAAATTCCACGAAACTTCTCTCCAACACCTTAGCTGAAATCGATCGATCTCGACCCTCTATCTCCGACAAAAAAACTCACGTCAATGACCAGTGGGGTGCCTAGCGACCCCCAACCTCAAATCTATTATTGTATGGCACTAATCAATTTGAAATTTTGGATACGTTGAGTAAAATATATTCTACTATTATTCCATAATTACCAATCTTTCCCAGTACAATTTCTCGAAAACAAACGCTGCTGCACTGTAATAATTAATTATCTTGTATTTGCAAAATTTCATAGTTACGAGCGTGCTTGATTCCGTACTGTAGGCTCTATAGGCTATTTGCTTTTACAAACTCTAAAGACTCGCCCGAAGTATTCTATGAAAAGCACATGCACATCAGTGGCCGATGATTAGTGACAGCTTGTTTAGACACTTAAGATTCTGCTTGCAGACAACATGATTGCGCTTTTAACATCAGTGGCGTCGCATGCGCCCAGACCATAGGCCTTCACTCGGCATTGGAATGCTATTTCTTTACCAGACATTTTTTTATGTTACAGCATTAATTTTCATAAAAAGATGAATTTTCAATAAGAGTTTCCCGAACATTTTTAAGGCCACGTGGATGCGCACGAGAAGTGATAGCTCATGTCGCTTAACCGCCTTACTCGAGGAACTGATTAATATATCCCCTCTCTGTCCAGACCACATTTTCTCAGAAAAAAGGAGGCAAGGCCAACAGTTTCTTGCTTTCTCACGGCCGGTCAGCCACTCACATGTTTGAAATTTTGATGCATTAAAATGTCTTGTGTATTTCTTATTTCTTTCTCTGTGAGTACTTTCAATTTTTATATCAGGTGTTGGCCTACCTTGCTTGACGACTGTCATCTTTTCAGTATATCCCTTGGGACGAAAGGCGTGGTTATGATCTCATCTGCAGCCAGAGGCGTCGCGACCGGGGGGGTGTGGGGGACCGTGACACCCCCCCCCCCAATATGAAATTATTAAAAGATTCAGGTAAAATGAGAAATGTCAGGTAAACCGCCGGTTTGCCGGCGATTCAGCTCCAATATTCACTGCCGTTGTTCTTAGCCACAAAAACACGTCCTGTCACAAAAACAATTCATAATGTCGGGAAATTCTTACCCTTTCTAGACACCAGAAAGTATATGGTTAGTTGCTGTCGATGATATTGATTTGTCACGCGAAAGCGGTCAAACATAGCGCGCTGAAAACGACCTCTACCCGGGATGACTGTATATGCGAGCAGGAGGAACCACAGAATTAAATATTTTGTTTATCTGCTTCGGTTTGCTAGAAGTGTGATTAATGAATGTGATAGAAGAATGTGATGGACGGCACATTGAGGAACCTATTAGGTGGGCAAAAAGGAATTCCTTATACCTTACAGAGATAGGAAAAAAAGTGATTTATGTGAATGTGAGGATTAAAAGGATTAATGTGAGTTCCAGCAAAGTGCTTCGATTGCCAAAATTCCTTCAGATTCGAAGAATTCAGATCATTGCCCACACGTTTTCTCCATAATATTGGCCCTTCCGATCATTATTAAAGAAAGTAGCAGGCGTACGAAAATTAGTTCACTTGATGATTCCACATCCTCTCCTCGGCATTGCTCACTGTATGGTGCATACATTGAATGGAAGCCAGGCATCGATGTGTGTTTTGGTGTGTGCGAGGAGTGATATCACAGCACGCACGCATCTCTCACTGGCTCTGTTGTCCTCTGCTGACAGCTTATTGTTTGCCATTTCCAATAGCAAGCGATACACGAATTATCCATTCGAGAAGGAGCAAGTTGTCTAATTCTGTGATGTACCATTTCGATATTAAGGTTACATATAACTCTTCCTTTCTAGGAAACCGAAGCCCGCGCAGATTAATCTAATTCTGTGGGAGGAACAGTCGCCTCGCATTTTCTTAAAAATTGGAGCATAAGGCGATGTGAGTTAGCTCTGCTAAATTTAAAATATCTAAGTGCAATTGAAATGTAATTCCAGTACCTTACCTATAATGTGGCCAGTGAATATTGGCACTGAATCACCTGACGCTGAAACGCCTGCAACTCATTCTGCCTAGCTGTGTAGTGTATTTAGCCGTTGATTCATATAAGTTCTGGCTATTGCGTTGTCCCTTGAGGAGATGACGTCATCTCTACGGTGGATTTCATCGAACCTTCTTCATACCGCGTCAGTCACACGCGCACCGCGGAAGGCGCACGGTATGAATAAGGCACACCGTCATCTCTGTGCGTAGAAGTTTATTGTTAACAGCGTGTTAACTTTCTCGATGCAAACACCATCGAAAATTTCCTTAGCAGTCGAGACTACTCAATATGAATAATATTCGTATGAACCACCAATTAAATTATTTTTCATTTATAGGCGTCATTTCCGGCCGATTAGATGACTAGGTACCTCTTCTGCAGGTTATAATCATGAAACATGTTGGAATGTGTGTGTGAGTATGCGTGTGTGCAATAATCAGGTAAATTTTGGTTCTTAGTTGTAAATCACGTAAAATTTAGCAAACACCCCCCCCCAATGATGTGTCCTTAGCGACGCCTCTGTCTGCAGCACTAAACATAGCGTCACATCAATCACGTAAAAACAAATTATGGAATTCTACAGAATCTAGGTGTTCGAGTCAGATGCATTACTCTGCATTCATTGGAGAGCGCTCATCATCTGATGGCAGTCTTGTCTTAACGTCAGCCATCTGCTACTGTTGACATACTGTCCTCTCACACATGAAGCGAATCCAGGAACAATTGGGTTGCGCTTCCCTTACTATATTTAGGTACCACGCCTCGATCAAAAATTGTGTAGAATTTCATTGCAAAAATTGGAGAAGGCAAAGCATTGTGTCTATCGGGAAAGCCAATATTGTCGCGGGCGCGTGCGCTTACTGCCTCACACGCACACAACTCTCTTTCACAGTCTGAACCACAGAATTAAATATTTTGTTTATCTGCTTCGGTTTGCTAGAAGTGTGATTAATACGAAATGGATGGCACATTGAGGAACCTATTAGGTGGGCAAAAAGGAATTCCTAATACCTTACAGAGATAGGAAAAAAAGTCGTGCGTCGCTTGCGGATTAATGTGAGTTCCAGCGAAGTGCTTCGATTGCCAAAATTCCTTCAGATTCGAAGAATTCAGATCATTGCCCACAAGTTTTCTCCATAATGTTGACCCTTCCGATCATTATTAAAGAAAGTAGCAGGCGTACGAAAATTAGTTCACTTGATGATTTCACATCCTCTCCTCGGCATTGCTCACTGTATAGTGCATACATTGAATCGAAGCCAGGCATCGATGTGTGTTTTGGTGTGTGCACAGCACGCACGCATCTCTCACTGGTTCTACTGTCCTCTGCTGACAGCTTATTGTTTGCCATTTCCAATAGCAAGCGATACATGAATTATCCATTCGAGAAGGAGCAAGTTGTGTGATGTGATGTGCCATTTCGATATTAAGGTTACATACAATTCTTCCTTTCTAGGAAACCGAACCGCGCGCAAATGAATCTAATTCTGTGGTCTGAACATCAATGCTCCGTCTGAACACACGACTAGCTTGTGTGTCTGATTGTTCGAAGAAAACAGCTGTGATTCGAGCACGTGCTGCAAAACTGTTCACTCTTGAGGTTGAGCGTCTGATTTTGAGACGGAAAGCTGTGTACAGCTATCACGAGAAGCTATCGAATTTAAATGAATGATGACACTTTTCATTTTTATAATTGTTGGTAAATTATTTTTGAGTATGCGCCGAAGGCCTCGCAGGTACGGAGAAGACGCCACTGTTGAACATGTTTCCGAAGTTTTTTTGTCCGCATTCCTAGAGTAACTCTTGCAGCGAAGACGTTTTGGAGGCATGGTCAACATCCGATTCACAGGACAACTGCTCCAACTGGAGCATGTCTTTCAGACACAGCATCTCGCACCAAATCGGGGCTAGTTTCTGCAGGAACAGTCGTCGCCTGTGACTTTCCAGCCTCATATTCAGGATGAGCGAGAGAAGATGACGTAGGCATTGTATGCTGCCAAATCCAAAAGGTTTCCAAATACAATCATCGGCCATCTTCGAGATTTTCTGATAGTCGAATACGTTCGAACAAGTTTGTGAATATTGTCTACAACTTCCTTTTGTAATACAGGATATGTTACGGCTTCCTGTCATCCCTTTCTTCTCTGATGTCTGAATCATGAAGAAACGTTGACATCAGGATGACATTTTCCTCTTTTTGGTACATGGGAGACCAACGTCGCATCACTGGAGAGTTCCATTCTTGCTCGGATGTCCATCAACATAGTTGGAAGAAAGGGCTTGTTTCTTCAAACTGTTCCGATACATGTCAATTTTCTTTAAAGCAGATAGTTGCAAGAGACTTGAGAAGTAATTCTCACCGGTGCAGTTGCGTCCTGAACTGCTGCGATATTCTGTGAGTTGCAGTACAACGCGAGCACCCTCGTTTATCTCTGGGCGGTGACCGTACGGTTTCACTGTACACCTCGAAATTCACACAGTATGATGTTTCAACACCCTCACAAATCCACAGTTCTATGCCGTACTTCCCATGCTTGGAAGGTAAATAAATTTTGAAAGGGCCACGGTAAACTACTAATTGCTCATCAACACATGTGGCTTCTTCGGGAGAAAATTGTGCTCGAAGCTTTGCTGCTATTTTGTCACAGATGACTCGGATTTCCCTTATCTAGACAGACTCGGATTTCCCTTATCTAGACACATAACAGCAAAGTGCGAATCAAGCATTTGTTAGCGCCAACTTGCCAAGGGTAAGCAGTGAAAGTGCCAAAACTGACGTCATATATCTACCGTATAAGAGCTATCTTGTGCATGGTTCGCACAGTTGTGCATGGTTCGGTATGGCTACTGGCAGAAGCTACTGGCATCTGTGACAATGCCAATTTCCTTAGATTGTATTGTAGGCTCTTGTGCAGTCCCCCCACCTACATTTTTCAAAACAATCGATTATTCAATTTGATCAATTTTGATTGGAGGGATAACTCTTCACACTCACACGAATGACCTAACTACAAGTCCTCACATGCCTATAGCAATAAGCGACCCAGCCACTTCTAGTAGCGCCCTATTATTTTAAAGGTATCTCATTCACAATGAATTTCCTTTGACTTCAAAATTCAAAGGGTATATTTCAATGCGAAAAACCCGAAGGCAAATTACAATGTTGACTTGCTGACGAAGTTTGCGACCATGACATCGCAATTACCCACGTAGATTTTTACAACAGCACGGAATGCTTCACTCAAACCGGTGATGCTGAAACGGACATCCAATGGTGCTGCATCTTTTGACCAGAGAAAAAATGGGGGGGGGGAGGACTGCACAAGAGCCGTATCGTGTAATAATATTTCCCCAAATGTCATAGACCTGTGGATTTCAAGAATTTTCATTATTATTTTTTCCGTCTGTCAACACTTTATGCTGATATCATGCTGACTTATATGTAAACAATAAAAAAAGACTGAGACGCTCTCAATAAAGGCGCCTTTTGACCTCCCTTTTCTATTGTCTGTGACATAAAACCGCACGCGCATTCGAAAGCTAGCAAAGTAGATGGGATTTCTGCTCGGTGCTCGCAGTCAAATTTTTATTATGCATAGCACCCTGCAACATACTGTGTGATACTCCGAGTTCAGTTTCATCAGCCTAACCATCATCAGAGGAATAGTGGTAATGTGTTATACATAAATTGAATATAATAATATACATGAATCATTGATGAATTATTTAGTGCAACTTTACGCCATAATGAAAAATACGAAATTAATATAATGTAAGTTAGGCCTTAACTTATTAAGTATGCTGCATAGAATTACAAAACTTGTCCTAAATTAGATAATTTTAATTTTTTTAAGTATAATTTTCAATTGTACATTTCTAGCCTACACTGCAATGAGGCTATCTAAATTACAATTTCTACAGATGATGAGTCGTGGGCTACCCACCGATCATATTATTCATGGACCAACAGACTATTGAATAAAGGCAATAACAAATAACAATAACAACCTAAGCTAGCCTATATACACTTTAATATTCAATAAAGCAATTGATATCTTTATTGATGCGGTATATTTGGCTATATAGCCGATACCCTTTCCATGTTCGAGTAGATACAGGCCCTATAAGCTATTTAGAGGCATACGCTATCCAGTTTCATATTCAAGCTTTGTTAAAAAGCTTATACTACTATTCGGCCCCTGTGACGGCTAATTAGGTATATCATCATCACTCATGTGGTCTTATTTAATGTAGCCTCGTAGTAGACTGGTTGCAGGCTAGGCCAATTTATATTTAGCCAGTGCGGGAGATCTTTATCTAATTTAACCAATCCTGGCTATAACTTTAGTTTATCTTTCAGAGATAGTCAATTCATGCAAAAATATATGACAAGTATGTTATTTGTCATTATATTAGGCTATTATCATTTTTATTATTAACTTAAGTCGTTGCTTGTTAATGAAAACTAATTTGATGATTGTAGCAAGCCTCTAAAGGCGACACCGTTATCCAAAAAACCCGTTCAACGGATCCAGGATAACCAGCATAGATAGAACCTGAATTTGAAGTCGGAGCCGGAGCCGAGCCGGAGCCTTTCACATCAGTGTCGTGGAGCCGGAGCCGATGAGATAACGCATCGGCTCCACAGCCCTGGACAGAATCACCAGATGCGACTGGCAACACTGGCTCAACTGTCCGAACAAAATCTATCCGAAATCACTGCCGCTGGTTGTCAAGCTTCCTGGAGAAAGCTACGTCAGCTGATTCCTCGATGTATTCGACAGGAAGATATTGCTGACAATCATGCCTAACTTTTTGTATAGTTTTGCATATAAATATACACCATATATTCTGGATAACTTGATTTTTTTGGTATAATTAGAATTGAAAGTTCGGGCATTCTTTTGCTTTGATTAATTTTTATACAATAAAATCAATTTAACTTTTCGGTCATAATTTTTATTTGGGAGGATATAGGCTATAATTTCAAAATTAATATACTTAGAAAATTATGTAGGATAGTCACAGTATTGTGCAATATGTCGCTAAACAATGGTAGATATCTCGATTACGTGAGACATGCCGTTTTTCATTCAGAAATGTCGATCTATTGAGCGATGTCGTTAATCAATGATAAATTTCATTTAAAAAATGAGAAATGCCGTTTATGTATCAACTTTAACGTTAATCAACGACAGATTCATACTAACAAACGCAAAAACCTGTAGACGGAGTTGCTCCTTAGAAAACAATGACAATTTAGTTAACGCAGTTATTTTTCACTATCTGGTGCCTAGTCAACGCGTGATGCTTCAAATTATTAAAACAAGTTGAATGGGGTCTCTAGCAACCTCTTTGGTCATTAACGCTAGAAATAAAGTTGTTTAAATAGAGAATGAAGTACAACAGTTATTGAATAGCGGAAAGCTATGGCATGTACCCAATATGCATTACGACAAAGTCATGACATTTAAAGAATTAACAACAAGTAGTATTTGAGATACATGTCCGTTAACATGGGCATGGGAGACAGAGGGTTAATATGCTCAACTCTCATTGGATGATGCGATCGTCAATTGTGCTAATAGGCTTATAATTGTACCTAGGCTATAAGCCAATGGCCTTTATTGTCATCACCACTATTCGAATAGCCACTTTATAACTACGTAGGCCTTCAATTGACTTTTAAACATTTCTAAGTTATCTGACTTTAATTCTTACCAATTTGTATTTTACAGATAAGCCTATAATTTTTCTAACAGTTCGTTGTTTTGCCCCATTTGCTGAATCAGATAATTAGTAAAAGCGCATGGATAATCTGAATTTTGTTAACAGCCTGAAGAAAGTTAGTGGCAGGTTTTAGCCTTAGCTCCAAAAATCGAAGAGTATTTTCAAGGTCAAGATATCTTTGTCAAGGAAAGAAGAAATATAGCCTATTGGTTGTATACATTAATTTTTATGTGGCTTTTGTGTTAGTAGACAACAAACGATTTACGGTGCTGGTAAATTTACCGGTATTTTTTGTTCATATGCCGATAATTGTTATCGGCCCTTTTTTGAGAGTTCGTGATTTTCGCAATTTGAAACAAAAATGTTGCAAATGGAGCAGTTTTTGCTATTTCGTAGAGATTTGTCGTATAGAGCAGTTGTCGATATCGCAATGATCCGCTCAGTCAGCATAATGCATGTAGCTACGTTCCACGTTAATCAACGGTGAAAAACGGAAGGGGAAAAGCAGCTCGAAAACTTCCTCAAGTTTTGTAAACTTAGTTTCCTCGCTAACCCCCTGCAGCAAATAATTATAACTTAGACTTCAATGACATGAGCAATTTGATTATATTCAGATGCTAAAATTCATTAAATGCCGACTGAGCTTGATTTGATGCTTTCATATTTTACAACAAATTTAAAGTATATCACATGTACATGTATTATTGATGCGTAGTAAAGGGCAAACATCACTGGCCATGAAGATCGCTAACATCACTGTTGGACGTTTCTCTGGCATTCCATCTTCTCACAAGTTGAATTTTAAAAGTTTTACTAAAGTGGTTCAATGTGCTCCATGTGCGGGGTACACATTGAACCACCTTTTTTTATACTTTGCTGTTTAACTTAATAAGATTTTATAGGTATCAGATCTATAGTTTCAGTTCATGAATTATAAAAATCAAGCAAAAAAAATTCGTTTTAATAAATCCAAATGTTTGTTGACAAAAATGATAGCATATGTTTGATTTGAAAAAATACATGCAAAATTCAGAGAGAAGAATGTTCATAGACCATCAGAGCTCACAGATTGAGCCTTGGTAAGAGCATTTAATAATAAATATATTGATACATAAAATCACATTTGTGATCATCAATTAAAGCATGCCTGTCGGCATTGCATATTACATGAAGACATGTAAGACACGAGTAGGCCTAGGAAAAAAAAGAGAAATTATAAGCAACCAATACAAGAATCACTAACAATTCAATTTCTGTGACCAGCAAGGGAGGTTCCAGTGTATTCAAATCCACATCATTTTGATTGAGATCACTTAGGAATATTCATATAAGTTGACCAATTAATTTTTATCAGAATAAATTCTCTCATGCCGCCCTGGTGTTTTGTTCTCGAAAAGAGTTGCGAAAAATGAATACCATTACTGTTCAATTATTTTGACGCTTTAGCACAATCAACACACATCAAAACCTGTAAATCACTTCGTTCACTCAATAAAAAAATGCATGTTTAAGTATCGAACTAGGGCACTATGAACTAAGTTCAAATTGCCCCATATTGTGCGGTTCAATGTGCCCCACATAGTTAGCTTTTCAAAAACGTGCTAGTATGCGAATCGTACTACACTCAAACAGTTTCTAACTGCTATATCAATGAAATAAATTCATCTAAGAAATGCTGTCAACTGAAAATGTAAGCACATTTTTTGGTTGCTTTAAAACAAAAGTACCGATCTTCTCAAAATTCACTTTTTCATTAAAATTTTAATATTAAATCCATTGAAAATAATGTTGGAGAGCATAACCAATTGAAATTATCAGAGGAAGCATGTTAACTCGCTATAAGAAACTATTCTTACAGATTAAAGATTATCTTGTATGCATGTATATTGTGTTATTAAAGATTACATGAACACTTCAATGAAGATGCTTAATCAAGATAATTTCTGAGTTTTTGAATAGGTCTTATGTCAAATTTCTTCTACATCAACTTGTTTTACGTAGTAATGATTCGAGTGCATGTATATGAACTGTAACATTATTAGAAGCTTTTGATATAACAGTTAACACCAGTAACAGGTTGACCAAACTGTTAATGGCTGGGAAGAGTCAACATTGTGAATTGATGAAGTAAATCAAATGAATTGATGTATACTTTAAATTCATATTTGGCGAATTATTTCGATCTTAGTAGGAAGATTATCGTCAGGCATAGCCAAACAATGATATAGCCTAAATGTGGTAGAAGCAATACAGCTGAAAATAATACAACAAGAAATGAAGTCTCCTCATTGCTACCGCAGTCAAATCCAACAGTAGACCTAGCGAATGGGATAGATTTTTTCCATTAATGACTAGCTATATTTCTTTTACAAAGACAGACGAACCAGGTAAAAATGAATTGACATAAAAGTTTTCGCGAAGGAAAAATCGAAAAAACTTTGTAAACTAGGTAGGTACTCTTTTCGGAAGTTGTCATGGCTTTTGCATCACCTCAAACAATGGTGGAGATATTCTTTGCGTTGACGTCCCCTTCCGACGTTGATCGCCGGTGGACATCAGGACATCATGTCCACTATGACGCGGGTTGAATTTGGACCCCAGGCTTCTGATGTGTTAAAGAGTAGAGGTTCAAAAAAATAATCATCACTTATAGACACATACTTTTGACGCTTGTTTCCCTCAGCTGTTGCTGCAACAGACACGTATTGTTGATATTAGACTGACAGGAAGTGTTTACTACCATAGTGGTGTCCCAAACCAATTGGAAAATCAATTGGACCTGATACGGGAAGATGTCAATCCGTCATTTGCTCCCCAGGCGAATTTTTTGAATATCTTACAAGCCAAGCAAGCTATGGCCACCAGATTTCTAGCAGCTTACTATCTACGTATTATGCAACTTTTGAGAGAAGGATAATGAATTTGTCACAAATACTCTTGGCGTGAGAGCGATTTTAAAATTTGAATGTTTGGAATGCTTTGGCTGATTTTGGTATACATTCACTTCTAATGTGTATTGCGAAATACTGTATTGCGAATAATGTAATTAAAATAAGTTGAGATTACATGAAGGATTCTTCTTCTGAATATAGGGATATTCACAGATGCAAAATCTTTAAATTTGAAATTATCTACATATTATGTATGCATGTTTGAAATTCAAATTTCAAGTGTGATTTTTTATTATTTTTGTACTTTTCAGTTCTGCATCAAAACTGCAATTATTGAAATTTTGCTTTTTGCCTCAGTGTATCGATAAAAGTCACAGAATTGGGTTGTTTCTTCACCTGCAGAAACTAAATACTCAAATGTGCGATTTTAATGATGTTTGAGTGAACTAAATGTTCGAAGTAAGTGACCTTTGACCTCATCTGATACAATGATGTGATCTCAGAGCGATTAATAGTCATCGTTTTATTAACCACTTTAACCACATCTTTCGATTAGTGTATGGTTTATTAGTTTTTGTTGTCATTCTCCATTTCAAGTAGTGATCTATTGAAATTTGTTAAAAATTTCGGAAAAACACCGCAGTGGGGGAGTGCTAAGTTAGCAATTCGATGTGTTATTGCTTTAATTCTCAGCCTTGTTTAATAAAAGCATTTTCTTAAGTGTGATCATATCAACAACTACCCACCAGTGATGCCAATAGATCCCAATCAAAGATATTTAATGTTATAAAGGGCTAGATAAGAAGTAGACGTGTTTTTACCTTGTGTGCAACGAAACCAGTGAAAATCAGCTGATATTGCATGAATTTGAAAATATTTGTAAGCGAGCAACAAAGATTCCTTTTCATTGCTTCTTTTTAGTAATTAAAGAACTAAAACGCAATTCAATAATAAACCAAGAAATTTTTATATATGTCTAAGTACGGCATCCGAATTGCAACAAATAATAGTCTATTCTACTTTATCAGGTGTTTTGCAAAACGCAATTGTAAATAAGAGCGTCCTGTTGATACAATTCTTTCAATTAGACTTCATTGCATTATTTTATGTCAGTTGATTATCAAATCTGAAGAGCGCATGTTATAGGAATAGCACAAATGAAAGCCAATTGTTTCATTCTAAGATAAAAGCAGAGTGAAGATCTCTTACAATTCACCAAATACATGACTAAATGACTTTTCTGAACAGAAAAATGAACCACGTCTTTACTTTTGATCATGCAGATTGTTTCTTTGTAATAAGTATGAAGCTTGTCTATGTTTGAACATGTATATCGTTGCATTTGCCCACGGGTGCTCGGCCACACCAAACGCGATTTCCATACTTGACAATAATCTTCTGTTGTATCATGTAATTTTACGGTAAGAAATTACATGATACAACAGAAAAAATACATATGAATTATCAGAAAATTTGATATAAAATTGGCTTAAGCAAATGAAAACAAACAACATACATTACGTAGCTACGTTATACAATGCACATTGACAATATCCTTTTAAAAAATTAAATATCTTTGGATCCCAATAATCCCTCTCCCAACAAAATATTCATATAATCGTTGATATTAGTCAGTACGTTACAAATGTTTTCGGGTTATACAGAGCAGTTCATCTTGCTGTGTCTTCAGTCTGACCCTGCCTCTCTCGAATGCGAGCTTTGAGAGCTCTTAGTGTGATTCACACGAATTTTAAGCTTTAACCCTCCTCTATGGCTTTAACTTCTCTAGTTGGTAAAAATAGTGCTGCTTAAAAGGGTAGCAGCTATGTAATAGTATGCATATGCTTATACAATTCGCCTCTACGTTGTCATGCGCTTCGCCGCTTCTGTAATTAAGCTATACAAAATAAGCTATTGAAGCCTATTTAACCGCATATGGCGCCGTCTACTGCCTGTTGCCTACTGCACGTGAGGCCGTGTAGCGAGCTGCTTATTAACACCACATTTCCGATATAGGCTTTATTAATACCAAGTGTGTTTGCAGTTCGTACATACATATTAGCTATACACGTAGACCCCTATAAGCTCTTAGGTGAAGGCAGTTTCGGTGCAAAATATAGCCATACAGTACGCCTATTATACATTGTTGTTTAAAATCAAATAAAGCCCCTATTACTATTAAGGCCAGTCTAGTCCTAGGCCTACGACCGTGGACTTCGTCAATTCAAAAAGTATCACAGTTGCAGGCCTAAGTGGCAAGCCCTATGCAGCTTGGGGTCAAATTGCGTACGTTTTTAACTCTAAAGCAGGTTATTTGAATTTGTATTGGGATTGGGGTCTATTGGGATCCCAATGGAAATTCTCATTGGGATTGGGTTGGGAATCCATCCCAACGGCAAGCCTGGCTATGCTAGATGGAAGATCTGTTTGCACCAGGTGACTTACATAGTCGGACGTCTTAATGAAAATTATCCTCTTGACGATTGCTGTCGTTTTTGGTGCTCACAAGATGAAAAATGGACCCTAATGCACCAGACACCAAAAAGCAAAACATGGCTGGCGTAGCTTGCTCCAGGGCAGTCCAACCTAGCAGTTGTCAAGCACAAGGTCACCAATCGTAAAGCCGTGCTTCCGGTGGCCTATGCCGAGGACAAAAAAATCCACATCAAAGTTGTTGATCAAACTTAAGATGTCAATAGATGCTGACCGCTACAATGAATTTGCGCGCAAGACTGGTGAGCTTTGCTTCTGCAAAAATGTCCAATTTTTTGGGACGGAATATTGCTAAATATAACCATAACAGAATATTAGCAACAAACAAGCACCTTAGGCTATAGTTCAAGCTTCAATCAGTGTGACCGCTGGGTCAAAAAGCCTAGCGATGGTCAGCGTTGCTGGTCGCAAGCGCTAGCGCAATAAAGATGTATATTGACTACTACCAGTCTGTTTCCCAACCCCAAAAAAGTACTGTCAAAGGGGAGACATTCTTCCAACAGTCAAAAGACTTTTGAAGCAAGCGTTCCGATAAGTGAGAGTTTCAAGCGGAGACGAGATCACTCAACATTCACTGATTGTGATGCGGAAAATTCACCAATGCTATTTTGTCGTCGTGCGATTGCTTAAATACAATAATTAATAAAGGCAAGTCTTGATCCTATAAAGCATGATTTATTCCGAATTGTTGTCCTCCGGACAATGCTTCATTGAAGCCGATGAATTTCTGTGAAAAGACAAAGTGAGAATGATATTGAATGAATTGTCTATTGCGGAGCAAGATGTGTGGCATTTTTTTCGAAGATTTCCACTATGTCATATAGTCTGTGTGATTAATAAATGAGTGAATATTATTATTTTCAATCAGAAAATCGAACTTGGCTTACAGAGCAGAATCTCCGGATGAGAGGCAGGACGATGTTCAAAGTGTTGCCAGCTCAGAGAGAGAAATGTTCACTCCTCCAGACCATGTGGTAAGTTTAACACTATGGTTCTCTATAATTCAAGTAAGCATATTTTAATCTTGTCTTGAATTGATAATACATCAATATTTTTTGAGAGATGAATCCGCGTCTGCCTCCGCAACTGCGTAGATGCAAATTGTTCACCTCTACCAAATATAGGAATGATTATGCCTACCATTCGTAATTTCTTTTATATACTCTTTGACATAATTAATGAAACAAATTATCATTGGCTTGAATTGAAGTTTGTTTCATTTTTTTCTCAGGTTTGATGCAGTATCTCGCTTTCTATGTATTACCATTCAACACATTACAGAATGGAGAAAGATCTATGGTGGTCAAATTTCAAATTTTGATATCGATACAACTGTCACAATTGCTTTTACAAATTGAACATAAACGTGAACTGAAATCCAGCTTTTGTAAAATAAAATGGCACACGATCAGTTTACCAGAGGTATGGCTATTGGAATTGTGGTAGAAGTTGTGCGAATGTTGCCGAAGAACTGCAACTATCGAGAGTCGTTGTTTGGAGGTGGTGGTGTCGATGGAAAGCAGAAGGAGATGTTAAAAAGAAGAAGGGATCTGGTCGACCAAGAAAGTCTGCAGGAAGGACAGACGCACGTCTAGTTTTAGCTGCAAAGAGGAATAGATTTGTGTCAGTTCCAAAGCTAGTCGTACACTGGAAGAGTGCCTCAAATATAGACTGTAGCGTTCGAACGGCTTACCGAAGATTGCGAGAAGCTGGAATTCAATCGCGACGACCAGCTGTCCTAATTCCATTGAGTTTTGAGCACCGCAGAAGACGAGTTGCCTGGTGTGATGCTCATCGCTCATGGAATGACCATCACTGGCAGAAAGTCTTGTGGACCGATGAATCGAGATTCACTCTGGATTTCAATGACGGTCGTGTCAGAGTGCATCGTCTTCCAGGTGAACGCTTTGCCCCAAGCTGTATTAAAGAACACGACAGATATGGTGGTGGAAGTGTTATGCTGTGGGGTGGCACTTGGCATGGCGGACGAACGACAGCAGTCATCATCAAAGGCACGTTGACTGGAGAGAGGTATCTCAATGAAATTGTGTTTCCTGTTGTTGCCCCAGTGGTCAGGGTGGAGGATCTCGTCTTCCAAGACAACAACGCAAGACCACATCGCTCCTCGGCTGTCATTGCCACTGTTAGGAGATTGAACATTCAAACCCTTGACTGGCCTGTACGCTCACCTGACTTGTCACCCATTGAACAAGTCTGGGACGAGCTTGGGCAGCGAGTGAGAGACCGCTATTCACTTCCACCAGTGTCCCTGAAGATTCTCTCTGAAAGACTGACAGAGCAGTGGCTTCTCCTCGAAACATCCTTCACTCAGAAACTTTGTGAATCCATGCCATCTCGGATTACTGAATGTATTGGAGCCAGAGGGGTGCACTCGCGCTATTAAAGTTGAATCTGCTACATCCGTTGTTTTTCTATGTCAGCGACTTGGTGGAGATTGTGACTAAATTATCAAGGTATCATACATACATGTATATATACCAGTCAAAAATGAAAGAAGTTAAAAAAGTAAATGTTTCAAAAATTTTGTCAATGAGTATATTTCTTTTCATATTACATATTTTTATTTCTGTGTTATACAATATACAGTATAAACGAATACCTAAAAAAATAACAAGACCCTAAAAACCTTAAGTTAAATTTACAGACTGGCAAAGTAGAGCTTTTCTCCACCTATGCCTGATTCCAGTCTGGAGATGAGGACACGATCGTTGATCGCATTGGGCAAAACCGAAGTTTTGTTATTATGGCCGATTTGCACTCGCTAAAACGGATGCCTTTCTGGATAGACAGTCTTGTAGCTATCCGTTCTAGCCTTACTTCTCAAATCCGCATAGGTACTCATGACGAACGGGGCACACTGCCATCCTAATTATCGGCACTTAAGATCAATTTGGATGTGCTTCCGCCGCTCAGCCGCCACCAATGTTGACTGCTCCGAGGTACTCGCTTCAGAAACATCTCTTTTCTTTTCATTTCAAGTCTCTATGTTGGCCAAATCATCCTCTCTCCCTCAAAATATCGACGTCTGCAAAAAGCTGGAAGAAACTTTCCTCAACAGGAAGTCTCGCGCATGTGCAAATTGTCCTCCAAGAAGCAGTTTTATGTCTTCCACTTCGCTATCCATTCTTTGTAGGTATTGAGAACAACACATTTTCTCGAGTATAATAATAATAATAATCTTTACTGGTGCACAATGGAAATTCGGTACACGCATTACATGCAATTCAGTTGAAGTCAAGTTGTCGCAAAGTACAAATTATTTCAAGCAAAATCTTATAAATGAATTCTGTAAACGCTTCGTCCGTGTTCGTGGAGGGCGCAAAATACACTGATTCCGGAGTGTGGGTGTTCGGGCTAGGAACAGTTCCCACAGGGGATGGTCTGAGTCATACAAAACATTTAGGAAAAGCTTCATGCATTGCCTCTCAGCAGCAGAAGCGAAGGATGCATCTTCATTGTTTCCGATTATCTTTGAAATGCGTCTCTCAACTCGCACTAAACGGTCCATCAGATAATCAGGAAGATTACAAAATACAGGAAAACCGTAAGTGAGTACAGATTGGATCAGGGCCTTGTAGACTCGAAGTAAGATATCGGTTCGACAGCCGGATCGTTTCAAATTCCGAAGCACATAAATCCGTTTGTTGGCTTTGGAGACAACGCTGTCGATGTGCTTATTCCACAAAATGTCTTTAGAAAATATCACGCCTAAGATCTTCACGTTATCTTTGTTTGCAATATCATCGATGGGATGAAGGCTCAAACCTCGTTTGGTGTTAATGTCCATCACTGAGCATTTTTCCACGTTGAGGGGTAGACCAACCGCTTTGGACCAATAAGTGATGTTTCTCCATTCATCGACTAGATGGTCGTCATTCGTATTCCGAACGTAGTGAAGGATGGTGACATCATCAGCAAACTTCAGCATGTGTGAGTTTGGACAAACAGCGCACAGGCTGTCGATAGCCAGGCAAAACAGCAAGGATCCAAGCACGCTCCCCTGCGGTACTCCCCTCGGAACACTGAACCATTCTGAAGTCGAATGAGCGATGCGCACTCTCTGTCGACGATCAGTCAAAAAGTTACTGATCCACTGAATGGCCTGATACGGAAGTTTGAGAGCGATTGCTGACTCCAGAATGACAGGGTGGGGTAATCGGTCGAACGCCTTAGCATAGTCCAGTGTCATGACTCGAACTGCTCCTGACTCCTTGTCCAAAAATCGAGGATACGATGATAAAGGAGAGTGAGCGCAGAAGTCGTTCCTTTGCCAGGGCCGGGCAAATATGTGAATGTGACTTGTCAAGTTTGTCGACAGCGTAAGGCAATATCCACTTATTATTAGCAACGAGTTTCTCCAGCATTTATGAAAGAGTCGGCAGAAGTGAGATTGGCCGGAATTCGTTCACATTTTTGGCATTGGAGCACTTTGGAATCGGTGTTATATTGGCAAGTTTAAAACAAGATGGAACGATTCCAAAATTCAGACTGTGATTGAAAATAGCTGTTACAGCAGGAGCAAGATTGGAGGCATAAACACGATAAATCCACTGAGGAATGCCGTCTGGGCCTGGGCTCTTGCGTTCCATCTTACGCATGAGATCCGCAACATTCGATACTTGAACAGAGAGAGGACAGTCTGGCAAGTCTTCTGGCAGAGAAATGGGATTGTCATCAGAAGAAAATGGCGTGTACACCGACGCAAAATAGTTGTTAAACTCGTCTGCCGAAAATTTCAGGATAGTGCTGTCCGACTTCTTGCTTTTGCCAATGGTGTGAATGGCAGACCATAGTTCGGATGCTTTGCTACGAGACAGAACATTTTTGATGAACAAGCTTTTCAAAGAATTTGGATGGGTGATCACATCTTGACGCAATCGTTCGTACTTCATCATGTCGCCGTTAGCATAAGCTTTATCTCGATCGTCTATCATTATCTTTAGAGACGGTTTCAACCATGGAGGATCAGAACTACGAAGTCGAATAGTTCTCGTAGGGAAAGAGGATTCATACATCTCCTTTAACGTATTTATGAAGAAAGATGCGCAATCGTCTGGTGCTGTTAATGAGTTGATGAGTGACAGCCAGTCCGTATTAACAACCTTATCTCCAAACCTCGCCAAGTTTGACCTTGAAAATTTGCGCACAACCTTTTTACGAACGAACGCTGATCTTTGGCAAGGGGCCAACAAAATACAACGATGGTCAGCAGTGCCTATTGGCGACAGACTTACCTAGATGCTCGTCTGAGAAATTAACAAAAACTTGTTCAAGGATGTTATCATTGCGTGTAGCGAAGTTAACCACTGGTTTGGTGCCCGTAACACTGGCTATGCGATCGTACTGCAGACGAAGATCGTTGAAATCACCACAAATTATTATACGAGAAGCTGAACTGGTGGGGGAAGACAAGGCATAATCAATAATGTCTGTAATGCAACTGATGGCATCTTCATGTTCTCTTCGAACATTTCAAAAAGGGTGGTACATGGCCACTAAAATATCACTGGGAAGAAGAACAGACAATATTTTTAAGTTGCAGGAGGAAATAGATGGCACATCCTGCGCTGCGATGGTTCGCAAGGGTATGTCATCAGAAATGTAGCTTAGAACTCCTCTACCATGGCGATTTCTATCCCTTCTGACACTCTGGTATCCAGAAACACTGATAGCTCCGTCAGGGATGTCTCCATCCAACCATGTTTCGCAAATAACTGCCAAAGAAGGCTTGAGTGATGTCAACCTCAAAGTCAGCTCATCCAATTTGTAAAACACAGCTCGAATGTTAGTTACGAATAGAGACAGGACGAGGTGGTGGGTTCCTTTGTTTCCGCTCTGTGGTATTTGTAATCTTCACTCTGACCAAATTGTTCGCGTTCCTTGCTTGATTATGCAAATGAGTTCCATTTCCTTGTATTGTCGCTGTGCGATTCGAAACGATGACTGGAATATGTCGTTGGTAGATTCTGAAATATTTTAATCGTCGAGTCGTAATACGATCAACACATGAGCACTCGGAAGGGCGCAAATTATTCAATTCGTGTGAGGTATATCTGTACATGAGTGAACAGATCTCGAAGAAGCAGATTATATGAATTTTTGAAATTTAAGTGGGTTCTTCTCGATGCTGGGTCAAGGCTAAATTTTTGAGATCGTGACTTAGTAACTCTTGCCTTTAATGATTAAATGCAGACATTGTGAAAATTGAAGATGAGGTAGGATGTAAAAATAATTAAATAATGGAAGAATAATTGCAACTGTGATGACGAATTCGAGACCCAAGATTTGCAAGAATTATAGCCAGAAGCTCATCTTAAGTAACGATGCAATGTTGATCGTTTCCATGTTTTTGAATATTCCTTATCATTGTACCAAGGTTCGTATATTTTCCCGTGTTAAAATATTGAACCGCAATATACCTGTTTAACAGATTCCGCCTCAATCATAGATAACCTTAAGAAAATGATGTTGCAATTCAGATCGGGCTTTACGGCCCTCAGCCCAATAGCATATTGCGGTTCAGATATTTGAATAAGAGGCAATATTTGCCAGATTGTGCCACGAGACATTATTTATCCAGTATTGGTTCTTCATTTTAACTTTGACTCGTCTACAAGCTGTAGGAAGTAATAAAACCGAATTGCGATGTAATGATCTTATTTAATTTTTATAACAAAAAGTTTTCGGCTCACACGCCCTTATCAATGTTATAACACATCTGGATATAAATGAATATACACAGATGAATACAAATTTCAAAAATTATAGGTAGGTCTATTACTCTACCGTAGTATGATTCCATAGGAATCTGAGTGGCGGCACTGCACTATGAAACATAGCACAGTGCCGCCAAAGGACCCTAATCAAATGCTGTGTATCTATAACTGATTGTTAGATATCATGTATATTGATACATGAGGAGGAGGAAATTAATCATTGTTGTTCTTCTTCGGTCTTGATTTATTTTGATGGCCAAACTCTACTTTCCGGTTCAGTTGCGGCTTTTCTAAGTCAATGATGGTCGCTTCACTTGCCTGACGTAGTGTGGCATCCTTTGGGCATCGTGCTCGCACTTCAATATTCCAAAGCACATCTTGCTCTCGATGTTTTTCTTTTTGATATTGGTATAGAATAGATGTTTTGCTTTTGTTCTTCAGCAACATAAGGTGCTCCTTCATTCTTTCTTGTAAACTACGGGCAGTCTCTCCGATGTAGGTATATTGACATACATTGCATTTCAACTGATACACGCAATCACGGACTTGGCATATTTTATTTCGGCTGTAAGGACAGACACAACAACTTGGATTTTTGCATGTTGAAGAAGTGAATGGATTGGATTTGGTAAGTAACTTCTTCATTGAAGTTCCAGAGCGTTCAACAACTTTGATTTTCAAACTTGACCTCTTGAATACACGTCTGCATTCTGTTCCAACTGTCCATGAGGTGTTGATTGAACAAAGTATACTGCATCATGGTCTGCCCCTTGTCCCTTAGTTTATATAATAATAGTAAATTGCAATTCTTAAAAACTTTTCTAAAATCTGCACATTATCAGTGTCATATGTAGTTTTGTCTATGTCAAATGCATATCAATTTTATGTGCTCGTTTTTCCAAAGGAGAGAGGAGAGGAACTACCTTCTGTTCATTGTCACAATAGCATTGAATGAATGATAAAAACATTTGGACAGCAATATGTCGTAAACAAAACACTCATGCAACGACAGACAGAGCCTTGAATACAAAATTTTCTATCATTTTAATCATCGCCATTTTTTAGTCATCATTTTCATTACTGCTAAAAAATTTCGTACTGGGCGAAAGTCTCAATTCTCATGCGTGCATGAAACATGTGCAGAGTATGAATTCCAAAAGACAACGGAAACTCAACACTTACTTAAAACCTGACGACCATGAATCTTGATGATTTCTGCTCAAACAGAACTAAACTGAAAAACTGATCCATGGTCATCGGCGCACCGCAAATATCTGCTTATAATTCGAAAATAGAATCCTGTCTTACATACAGCGCCTATTATTAATATTGAGCGATAAAAATATGACTGTACAGTGTACAGTATGCATGCTTCTCACAATCTGATTTATCATAAAAATCGCATTTTTAATGTGTCTGGCTATATTTTGCAGATATTCAAAGAGGCAACAAAAGTGCTTTCGGCATGCTTCAAGAATCCAGCAAGCTCGTACTTGCCATTGGAGTCAGCCATGTCATCAGGTGTTTGGACTACTCGCCTCGAGGCACTATTTTGTTCTTTAGATCCCAATGAAAAGGAAAACATCTTATGCAAGATTCTTCAGTTGAAGAGAAATTTAATAACTGAAGGAAACTGCGAAAATGTGGGGTTCTTTTTGACCTCAGATTCATCAATCCACCACCAGCTTGAACTCAGAAAAAGTAAGATTGTATGCAGCTGTATTATCTTTACTTGCACAGTAGTCAGATGGCGTCTTACCCATTTGTTTTCAGGACATAGAATTTTATCAGGGTTTATGTTCCTCATAACGAAGACTCGTGAGAAGAATTCGCCTTCCTTCGGACAAGAAAACGTAAGTCCTTATACATGGAAAATGATTCCACCTACTGTTTATATTCAGAACTTACTTAAGCGCGTGGGACATCACTCTAACTTCAAATTGGAGCAAATATGAATTATTTGACGAATGATATGAATAGTTTCAGTTACTTGTGTGTTTGAGGTTCTCAATGGGCAACTGGTTTCCTCGAAGAAGCTGCAAGATTGTCCATCCACGTGTAAAGCCGAGGAAGTCATCATTGTAATGCCAAATACTATAGAATTCCCACACAAAAATTACGCGCGTAGAATGAAGCTTTTTTTGAAAAAAAAATTACGCTCCATAAGTCTGACTACGTCAGCACCGTCCAAGCCCCAAGTATGGGGAGTAGTGACGTAAAGCGTAGAGTGCATGTCTAAATCTCATTGATAATGCTTTGAAGATGTCAAATAAGGTTGCCATCTTTTTCTTGCGAAAGGAGACATCGCTGACCAGATTACGAATGTTCCAGCTACGACTAAGCCACACAGCAGTTGGTAGTGGAAATTTACTTGAATATGGAGGGACGGTTGGCAGTTGCAAACAGTCGCGGGCGCAGTTAATCGATTCCGCTCGTTTTATCATGCGACGGAATCAATCGTGCAGTTCTTGAATGACCAGGAATCGCGCGATTTTTGTGCACTGTGACTTCTCAATGAAATTTGCTTGATGAAGTGAAAATGATGCTTCCTTTCACTCCTTCAACGTTTAAGATGTGAGCAATGTGCGGATGCTCGTACATGAGATTATGTATAGCTAGACAGAGTTGCCATGTGACAAGATTTTTCATTCCAATGCAACAGTAAATCTATTTGACAGTTCCTCCACAGCGTAGGAATGAACTATTTCATGCAATATTAAACACGCTCGAATAGGACAGGTACACGATTTAAACGAATCATGCATGTTGTCAAGCATAGTAGGTCCCTATGATATTTTATCTCCGTATTGAAATCAAATAAAAGCATTGATAACAATACGCATTAATGCCTGATTTGCATTTAACATGTACACTACAAACATAGCCCGCTAGCAGTTGTACTCTCATCTAGGCTATACGGTACATGTACACTGTATGTTGCAGATCTACTAATATTGATGATTGCAGAGTGCAAGCTCGCCTGAACATGGATGCCTGTCATCAGACTTGAAAAATTTAGGCACAAAACTTGCTTGGCAGCAGTGAACTTTGCTAGGGAAACTTTAAGTTGCATATACGAGTACCAAGGATATACCAATGAGAAGGGATTCGTACGTAAAGCATACCAAGCATTCGAAGAGCAGCCAATGACAGATAAAGTAGTTAGTATTTCTGCATACAAATCACATACCAAAGCAAGCGAGTGTTCGCATGAAAAACATACGAGACTTCTGCAAACATGAGAGAATCTCGTATCAAATGTTAGTTTCAACTTGTATGCAATTCTCGCATCCAACGATTTACAGTGTGATTTATTTCTTAATTAACATAATTTTAATTATTTAAGTTCCCTGAGGATAGCTTCATAAAGAAGACAGAAAATAATTGGAAGTAATTTGTTATTATACTAATATAAGCTTGCTTGGCATTCTCTTCCTTTTGAATTATGTCGTCTATATACAATATGTCGTCTTATACAACAGAGGTTTAAAAGTTCGTGATGGCTCGTACCAAACAGACGGCACGAAAATCCACTGGTGGCAAGACTCCAAGGGAAGCAACTTGCGACCAAGGCTGCTCGAAAGAGTGCGCCGGCAACTGGTGGAGTTAAGAAGCCGCATAGATATCGACCTGGTACTGTTGCTTTGCGAGAAATCAGGAGGTATCAGAAGAATACGGAGCTCTTGATCAGGAAGCTGCCATTCCAGTGGCTTGTTCGTGAGATCGCCCAAGACTTCAAGACTGACCTGCGATTCCAGTCATCAGCAGTTTCTGCACTACAAGAGGCGTCTGAAGCTTATCTGGTCGGTCTCTTCGAACTTGTGCGCCATCCATGCTAAGCGGGTCACCATCATGCCGAAGGACATCCAACTGGCCCGGCGAATTCGTGGTGAACGTGCCTAAAACATCATTAATCGTGAAAGCTTTAAATATATATAAAAGCTTTATATATATATAAAATATACTTAGGCGTTCACGAATGTGGTAGCTTCTTAAGCGTGAGCTCCCTTGGACTTGGACTTCTTAGGGAGAAGTACGGCCTGGATGTTGGGAAGGACACCTCCCTGAGCGATGGTAACTCCGCTCAGTAGTCTGTTCAATTCATCGTCATTGCGGACAGCAAGCTGAAGGTGACGTGGGATGATACGAGATCGGTGGTTGTCACGAGCAGCGTTACCTGCCAACTCGAGGACCTCAGCTGCAAGGTATTCCATGACAGCAGCGAGGTAGACTGGTGCACCGGCACCAATACGCTCACCATAGTTTCCCTTCTTCAAGAAACGGTGCACACGACCGACAGGGAATTGCAGACCAGGCCGTGAAGAACGGGTCTTTACCTTGCTTGATGCTTTAGGGACTTTGCCTTATATATTTTAAAGCTTTAAAATAATATAATCATTCTTATATTTTCGTTAAGGATTTTCATCATAATCTGATCCGCAGAGCTCCCATTACATAATACTTCTATATTTTCTAACAACCGCCAGTACCTTTGATACTGTCTATAGACGTCGGCTTTTTCTTATTTGTGCCTACCACAAAATAAATTATTTCTCGTATCTAAAGAAGAGGTCACTTTCCTTTGAAACTAAAAATGATTCTCAAGAAACTTCCCGTACCGACAGACGCTGAATTATTGACCTTCAAAGACATTCACCGCATAAATCAAAAATACAGTACTTGTACGGACTAGTGAGGTTGATTATTATTATAGAATTACCGTCAATCATGAATCCTATTGGCAAAGACCTTGACAGGATGGAATCAGTCACTTTAATGAGATGACTCAATAGATATTGCTTGTCTTGCAAGACACTGATCTTATCAGACTCTTCGTGAATACAATGCAGACCACTGCCTGATATTCAGCGTAAAATACACACCCAAGTCCTCTGCGCATCAAATACATCAATTATCTCACGACGAATCAGTCATTAAAAAGTATTAAATTAACGAAGCAATGGCACTATGTCTATTGTCTACCATTGATAGTTGAAATACTTGTAGTTGAGAGCCTATGTATTTGAATGCATTGAATGGTGATCGCTATTTCAACTAATCAAATATTGCATCCTGGCTGTAATTACTTTCTCCTTGTCGTCAGCCATTAATTCCCGCAACCCGGCAGGATTACTGCCTGTAAACAGCAGAGCGCAGAATAAACAGTGATCGTGGTTTTCTCTAAGTGCCTCCTTGGACGCCTACTTGCAAACCACTGTTGTAAGAGAGTCGTCAATTTAAAATACTTGACACTATAATTATATCAGCATCATAGGTGGTTGACTGATCATCGGCTCTGATTAATTTTGAAGTATTTTAGCGGATAATTGATAAAGTCACCATGGATGATTATTTGCCAGAGTGCATGGATCCGTCGGTCGATGATATTCCGGAGAAGGAGGAATGGTTGGAGGTGTTCAGTCTCTTTGATCAAAATGGAGATGGAAACATCAAAACTTCTGATCTTGGCAATGTGTTACGCGGTCTTGGTCGAATTCCAACGGAAGAGATTCTACAGGTAAGACTTTATTTAAATGTTGATTAAAATAGATTTTAAAAACAGGATGAAAAATGAATGCAGCTTTCAAAACTGTACTTATTTAAGCTTTTGGAAGACCCCGTTTGAGAACATGTAATACTTGAAAATGCGGGTGATTGATAAGAAACAAAGTTCAACCAATAAGAAGCATAGGTCTCCTTTTGCTGCTTTAAATTTGGTGACGATTTTACTCAAAAGTGTCGTGTGGTTTTCTCCATTTTCCTTCATTCTTTTTCGTATTTTGAATTTTTTGATAATAAGTACACGTAGTTGATAATATTTTTATAATATAATATCAACATAGTATTATAACATAGTATTATTAAACATGTATTATCAAGCATGGTATAATATAATTAAGCGTAGTATATTATGATGCTTAATCAATGCTATAATATAATAGGCAGCAATTAATTTTCTGAATTGATAAGTAAAATATATATCTGTACGAATATGTGTGTTATGAACCTACCATTCATAACTCTTATTTGAAGAACCAAACAACCGAAGTACCTATGCATTATGAATCTTGGTAGGTCCTTCAGTTTCTGCGTGAGTTTCCCAAAAACAGCAAAGGCTTTCCTTTCCATATCTTAGTAACTATACATAGGAAAGTGATGCATGAAACAATAATAAATTCACGTTCCTTCGCCTATTTGAACATCTAATTTGAACTTCTGTGAGAAAACTCAGGCGTTAACACAATCTTCAACAAATAAAAAATACTTGAAATGTAAAAAATATAAACTTTCTTTTCGTTGAAGATTCAGGAGTCTAAATGAGTTTGCGCACGTCAGAGTACTTTGTTTGCAAAATGCTATCCTCATTCTCCAACCAAGCATCATTCATATATATATTTCCTATGTATGGTTTGTCTAAACTGCTCTTTGGTGTAAATCATCGCTTTCTGACTATGACTTGAGGCTTAATTAATTGTGTTAATTTTACTGATTTTCAAATAGAAATAAAGCTTTTTCTCCTCATCATTTCAATGAATTTCAGGGCAAATGCAGCGTTATTAATGTCTCAACTTGACTTGTATCTATCGACAATTTATGGCCACTTGGCACCTACGTTTTCATGAAGTGATGTATCTAGAAAATATGCGTGCTGAATTTTATTATTTCAAATGCATGTATTAGAGATGTTAAAATAATTACAACGGTAATAATTAAGATAAGATATGAGATTTGTTAGTGACTTACTCGTAGTGCTTTATCTACATTTCGTGCATTAATCTTTGCATTGAAATGCTCTTATCAATAGCTTAAAATATTGATGTCAATCATTGACTTTATGACAGGCCCAACACCTTTGAATTGCCGACTACTCTCACCTGACCAAAGAACAGAATCAAAGTCTGATAAAAACGAGCTAGGATAGCAAATACTAAGATAAAATGAAGCGGGAATTCTGACAGTATCTACGACATATTTCGTATCTCAATCACACTTGGCATCGTGTGAATAGGACTTACCCTGTCATTGGAATTATTTTTTGTTGGGAATGGTCATGTTATGGGTTGTTAGCGTAAAAATATGTGTTGTCGAAATCCACAACATATTTCGCTACTTCACTGGAGAGCATCATGAGGGAAAGAATGACCAAATTAAATTTCAAAACAGTCATATGATCATCCTCGAATCCTAAAATGTAATGATATCTACAATCTTCGCTGCGCTACATGTTGTGCAGGATTCGTAGCTGTTATTGTTTTGAGTAATATCAAAAAATGTAGCGGGTGAAATACTCCAGGAGATGGATCACCAGGGTAAATGCACAGTCAATTCGCAATATATTCGCAACAAAATAAATTTCAAAATAGTCATACAATCATCTTAGAAATTGGTAAAATAAGAATATGAATGCAGTGTCATGTAAAACTAAGTTCTAAGTTCTATTATTTGTAGTTTAATGAAAATATTTAATTGTTTAATGAAAATATTATTGTTATTTGTTTGATGTCATTCTTGATTGTTTGATGAAAATAGAATCACGGAGTCAGATGACAGCATCAAACTCGATGTTGCTATCATTATAGAAAATAAGATAATTATATGTAGATGATTGATTAGGCCAATTTGCCAAGTGCATTGTTATGCTAAGATAAAGTTCGCGAACAGTAGGGAGGCTGCTCCCCATACAATGAAATTTTCACAATTTTCACGTCATTTGATGTACAACTTTAGCATTTAAGCATACTTGTACATATATTGTTATCTCTTACTGGTCAATCCTTCAATTTGCAATGCTTTGAAATGTATTGCGTGAATGCGTATACTATTAAATATATTGGGCAATAGATTGACGCACGATACTGATATTGGGCCTGTTCATTAACTAAAATTCTGCCGACAGAAAATTAAACCGATTTAATACTCTGCTGGCAGAATATTCAGCCGGCTTAATGAACGACGAAAGCGACTGAATATTCTGCCAGTTTCGGTGTTATACCGTCGTTCATTAAGTCGGCTAAATATTCTACCGGCAGAATATTAAATCGGTTTAATTTTCTGTCGGCAGAATTTTAGTTAATGAACAGGCCCATTAATATTTTCAGACCTGAATAGGTTTCTAATTCGACTATCAATTTCATTTGAAAAAAAACATTCGAATATATCTGATACCGAATTTCTATTCTTGCGTTGCCTACTGACATATATGGGTTGGTTATTTGACTATTTTGGAATTTATGTTGCTATTTATTTTCCGTCTGCAGTGCAGTAGCGAAGTATATCACGGAGAAAGGCAACATACACTTCTACGCTAGCAACCAACAACTACAAACTAAAGTATAAGCGGTCCAAAAGGTTTTCTATTATCCAATCTCTCCCAAAAATTGCTTTGCAGTACTGCGAGAATGCTCATCATATCTATTATGTGGTATGTTTATCCTATCATATTGTGATTAGGGGTTTACTATTTGCAGCAAAAGCGACAGCATTACCTATAAAGCTATTTGATAAAGTCTGGGTTGCTTATCGGTAATACCGGTACTTGACAACAAAAAGTCACAACAGACTGTAGTTGCAGGTATCATAGTTTTGAAATAATATCAAATATGGTTAAGGGCATCCAGGAGAGTCCCCCGGGTAAAATAGGACTAGCCTTTGCATAGCGGCAAGATTTTATTGTCAAAGGGCATCCATGTTCTCAATCTCTTCCTATGAGATACAATTTACATAATTTCTTTTAAAATTCAGGTACTCTACTTTTACTCTCTCAATTTTCTTTGCAGTCAATTATTGAAGAGGTAGATACTGATGGAAACAGTTCAGTCGACGTCAATGAGTTTATCATGGTAATGAAGAAATATCCCCGAGAAGACCCGGATCCGCGCCTTCTAAGAGACTGTCTGGAGGGCTTGACGCACAAAGACAAGAATCTGATTGATCTGTGCCAATTCCGACACTTTCTCACTAACTTGGGAGAAAAACTTACAATGGAGGAGATGTGGGAACTAGAGAAGAAATTGGTGCCTGATGGTGATGGGAATGTGTCCATTGACAGTTTCATTAGTGCCCTATGTTATGGAAATTAATGGCGTGCTAATTGCCAAGAACAATGCAACGCGTTTTTATAACTTGCTCTTTACATGTATCACATTCAGAGAGTTTTGATGCAGCATTTTCATTAGAAGCGACAGCGATTTTTGTTTTTCTTGTAGTAGAAAGACAAGGATGTAAAACATTTTATTGTAGGGTTTGTTTCATAGAGTAAGTACTCAATGGTTTGTTTCTTCTATTACAACTCCGTCCTCTAATAAAATCACGATAAGGAGAGTCAAAATAGAACATGTGGGAGTTGTTCCAGAAGAATTACGGCATCATTCAATATACATACATACAACATACGCTATTCATTGAAGTCAAGAAGTGACAAATGCTTCCTAAATATGCGCTTTATTGGATGCATTGAATATCCTAAAAAAAATAAATCATTTTCTAACTTTGAAATAGCATGATATGTGGCTTTAGTTGTTCGTTTTCAAGATCATGATTGATGTCAAATGTGGATAAGCAACCCTATGACTGTAAACCTGCAAGTGTTCCAATGTGATGATTGATGAAGGGGTAGATTCTTATTGTGAAATCAATCTCTTTCGTGAAAAATGTACATTTCGACGTTGTCGTTCAGACAATTTTAAATAAATCATAAATGATTATAATAATCATTAATGTTGATGATGTAAATAATTGTCAAGTATTGCAGAGTGCCAGATTGCCTGGACATTTAATGGATTGCGGTGCCTTCAGACTTGAACAATTTAAGGACAAAAATTCTTCGTTCGTTGGACCGGGAGTAGTTCTTCGCCCTACAAGGACTGGGAATAGCTCAAGACAGCTTAAAATACCAAGAATAGCTGAACAAGTTGAAGGACAATACATCAGGCTGCATCACTAAGTGGCATCACACGCAACTACCTCGCACGATGCCACAACATATTTTTCATCATTGTAGGATCGCGAAATGAAAATCACAATGCAATCAGATACAATCGTCTGCTTCGCATTTCATAACTTAGGTGCTGTTGTACATCCACCAGTTCCTAATTAACAAGAAGAAGTAACTTTTAGTCTCAAAAAATTATTAGATCTATTTCGAGTAGCCATAGTGACTCAATGTGCTGCTAATGTCACTCGATCCGATCCGTGAATTTCGAAAAGACGGCACTTAATTTTGACTTATCAAGAAAACTGAATACAAGCGTTTGCGCTGCATGTCACCCAGTGTACACTAGGTGACATGCCACGCTCAATCGCGCGCAAACTACGCGTAATTACACTAAACATCCGTGGCTATGCGTGACATTGCTGCAACATCTGTCGGCAGTCCTGTTATATACTTTGCGTCTCATGTGTCTGCATGTATCAGAGGCTAAACAATGTGATAGGACCTCAATTTCATGCTCAGGGAAGACAGAACATGCTTAGCGGTTCATCCATGGTTCAAGCGGCAACGCAGACAACCGTAGACGACGCGCAAGCTATGAACGCTCGCCCGCGCGTTCCGGTATTCAGAAACATTCCCCATGTTTTAACAGCATCAGATAAAGTGATTTCTGACTCTTAGTGCAGCGCGTAGAAGAATAGAATGTCTTTAACCACTGATGTTTGGAGCAGGGCTGTCGAGCCGGAGCCGATGGTTTTGGTCGGAGCCGATTTGTCACAAAGGCTCCGGCTCCGGCTCCGATAGTTTGAGCTTTGATATAAATCTAGAATTTTGAAAGGTATTAATTGGCATCATAAAAAAATTAAATCATTTGAAATCTAAAGATATGTCTTTTAAGTATACCAATGATCTGTCCTCCACGATATCTTTCTTTGCAGTTGCCGCCTTCTTTTGTATTATATGTATTATATTTGCACACATGTGTAATATTTTTTTATTACATAAGTTTCGTAAGACTAATTTCCATAGCTTTTAGTGACAACGTATTCTTTAAAATCCATTAATTTGAAGAGTTGTTATATGCATGCTAACTAGATGATTGTAGATTCCTAGAGACAAGTCGCCAGTCATTTATGTACACATTTCCAGTTCAATCAGCAAAGATAATATAGCTACATTTCTTGCGCAATGTCTTAAATCTAATACGGTTACTATGTAGGTTACCATCTATCGGTATGGCTACTGGAAGAAGCTGCTGGCATCTGTGACAATGCCAATTTCCTTAGATTGTATTGTAGGCTCTTGTGCAGTCCCCTCACCTACATTTTTCAAAACAATCGATTATTCAATTTGATCAATTTTGATTGGAGGGATAACTCTTCACACTCACACGAATGACCTGACTACAAGTCCTCACATGGCTATAGCAATAAGCGACCCAGCCACTTCTAGTAGCGCCTTATTACTCTAAAGGTATCTCATTCACAATGAATTTCCTTTGACTTCAAAATTCAAAGGGTATATTTCAATGCGAAAAAACCCGAAGGCAAATTACAATGTTGACTTGCTGACGAAGTTTGCGACTATGACATCGCAATTACCCACGTAGATTTTTACAACAACACGGAATGCTTCACTCAAACCGGTGATGCTGAAGCGGACATCCAATGGTGTTGCATCTTTTGACCAGAGAAAAAAATGGGGGGGGGAGGACTGCACAAGAGCCGTATTGTGTAATAATATTTACCCAAATGTCATAGACATGTGGATTTCAAGAATTTTCATTACTATTTTTTCCGTCTGTCAACACTTTATGCTGATATCATGCTGACTTATATGTAAACAATAAAAAATGACTGAGACGCTCTTAATAAAGGCGCCTTTTGACCTCCCTTTTCTATTGTCTGTGACATTAAACCACACGCGCATTCGAAAGCTAGCAAAGTAGATGGGATTTCTGCTCGGTTCTCGCAGTCAAATTTTTATTATGCATTGCACCCTGCAACATGCTGTGTGATACTCCGAGTTCAGTTTCATCAGCCTAACCATCATCAGAGGAATAGTAGTAATATGTTATACATAAATTGAATAATAATATACATGAATCATTGATGAATTATTTAGTGCAACTTTACGCCATAATGAAAAATACGAAATTAACATAATGTAAGTTAAGCCTTAACTTATTAAGTATGCTGCATAGAATTAAAAAACTCGTCCTAAATTAGATAATTTTAATTTTTTTAAGTAAAATTTTCAATTGTACATTTCTAGCCTACACTGCAATGAGGCTATCTAAATTACAATTTCTACAGATGATGAGTCGTGGGCTACCCACCGATCATATTGTTCATGGACCAACAGACTATTGGATAAAGGCAATAACAAATAACAATAACAACACACATTAATATTCAATAAAGCAATTGATATCCTTATTGATACGGTGTATTTGGCTATGTAGCCTATACCCTTTCCATGTTCGAGTAGATACAAGCCCTATAAGCTATTTAGAGGCATACGCTATCCAGTTTCATACAAAGTATATACTTATATACTTACTTTGGTTTCATATTCAAGCTTTGTTAAAAAGCTTATACTACTATTTGGCCCCTGTGACGGCTAATTAGGTATATCATCATCACTCATGTGGTCTTATTTAATGTAGCCTCGTAGTAGACTGGTTGCAGGTTAGGCCAATTTATATTTAGCCAGTGCGGGAGATCTTTATCTAATTTAACCAATCCAGGCTATAACTTTATTTTATCTTTCAGAGTTAGTCAATTCATGCAAAAATATATGACAAGTATGTTATTTATCATTATATTAGGCTATTATCATTTTTATTATTAACTTAAGTCGTTGCTTGTCAATGAAAACTAATTTGATGATTGTAGCAAGCCTCTAAAGGCCACACCGTTATCCAAAAACCCGTTCAACGGATCCAGGATAACCAGCATAGATAGAACCTAAATTTGAAGTCGGAGCCGGGGCCAGAGCCGAGCCGGAGCCTTTCACATCAGTGTCGTGGAGCCGGAGCCGATGAGATAACGCACGGCTCCACAGCCCTGGTTTGGAGTGTTCCGTAATTTCGCGTGGCATGTCACCTACCATCTCATGGCAGAGCAGCCCGTTCAGCTATTCTTACAAGCTAAAGCTAGTTTAGGACTGCGTAGCACGGAAGGCAGCGTATACCGGGGTTGCTATTGTTCAAGTCTAAGTAGATCTAACTTTTCATTTCATAAATTATGTCTTTGCATCTATTCAAATTCGCTGTTGAAATGACTTTATGTTAGATATGCTGATACTCGCAACACCGTAAATTGAAAAGGTATCTAACAAAAAAAAATATCGGTCTAAATCAAAACTTTACTTCAATTTTTTAGATATCTAAGTATCAGATATGGCGACCATGGTTGCTTTATGTTGTATGATGACTAGAAAAGTGTCACAGAGGCTTGAATCCATCATTAGACCCACCTGAGACCGTTTTAGACCTTTTCAATTTACAGTGTAGAGAGTAATTGCACCGAATTCAGGCATGAATCATAAACCTCTGCTATGAAAACGAATTCTCGTAATTTTTGTTCTACACAATTTTGTCATATTTAGTGCTTGTCTTACCCACTTTCTGGAAAATGTTATGCTACACGCTATTTTACCTGACATACATTGATTTGAATTGGTCACACCAGACCAGGGATTGCAATTCACCCAAGAAAGAACCCCGGAAAATCGGGAAAATCCAGGGGTTGAATGCATAAATTTGAAATATTTACATTAGATTAATTTCGCAAAAAACCGGAAAATTGCGATCCCTGTACCAGACACACATTCATGAATTTCACGGATTATTTAGCAAATTTAGGCAATCATTAAAAATCGCTAATTTCCTGCCATAACTGTCAATTCCACAAGCAAAGCAGCAGGATAGTTCATTTTGCTTAATTGAATTGCCAGCAGACAATTAGCGACGTGTCATCACTTACAATTTAGAAAGGTCTACTTTCAATACAGAGATTTCACAGCCGTCAATAATATTAATCTACTGGTCAGATTATAATGATCGATTAATTGATATTTGTATAGTTCTAAAATGATGTTTTAATATAATTTTCTGCTTATTTAGATAAAGAGGGTTTCGTCTAGGGGATAAAACCACTCTAAGTCAGGGAATCCTCCAGAAAGCCTGTCCAAAAATCCAATATTTTTCACAATTGCATTGCCCTGTCAAATTGCTAAATAATCAAATGCCATCACAACTGATTCCATCAGATTTCTCGCGAGATTGTTCCATGAATTCTAGGTGAATAAAATATTACAATCATAAATTACAAATTATCTGTCTCAAGAAGTTTAGAAAACCAATGGTTACATTGAACTTTTTATGAATCAAAACATAGGCTTGCACTACTTTTGCCGCAGCGAAACAGATGAAACAAGTGAAAGGTGATACACACCTTAGAAATTCAGCTGTCTCTTAGGCCAGAGGCACACATTACAAGCCATAAGCCGTTAGCCATAAACAGAGTTCCAACACCTAAGTTTCAATGAGAGCCTCCATACAGAACAAGCCATAAACCGCAAGCAATAAGCCATAAGCCGCCATTGATTAAGGGGGCACGTAGGAGGTCATAATCACCCATTTGAGAATCTTTGGGCGATTATCTTCAATAGAAACGACGCTGTGACATGACACGTCTTTCTTTGTGCCTATCCTCTTGCAATAATAAGGAAAATATCATTTATCTTTTCCTCTGCCTGCTTGCTTCACCTGTCATGAGAAATGATATTGTCAAAATGATTTTATGGCTTGTGGTTTATGATGATGTTGCTTATGAAGGATCGTAACGCGACTTGAGGACGATGGCTTATGGCATATTCTGTGTGCCTCCGACCTAATTGTTGCGCTCATCTGATACACTGAATGACAAAATGATAATTTACAACACACGAGAAAAGTAATTCTTTGATATATCACCAGTCAATCAAAATATGAAATCATCATAAGCTTGCTAATTTTGAAGTTGTAGCTTTAACAGCTTATTAGCGTAAAATAAAATGTAGATATTTTGTCTAATGCGTCAATCTTCAATATTTTGTCACATCATTTCAAAATTGCATATAAGCTTAATATCACTTTCTTACAGCGCGCGTCCGGTGTAAATGGACCTCCGGACCCCCTTGCACATGCGGAAAATGTGAAAATGTGAAAAAATTGGACACAGAGTTAGCTTGGAAAATGTTGATAACAGAAGTATCCGGATTTAAGTAAAATGAACTTCGTCGCAAAACAACAAAAGCATAAAAAATATAGAATCAGCATTTATATTTACAAAATAAAGAAAATGCTACAACTTATTCTCATAGTGTAGTGCTACTAACAGAAAATGTTTCATGATAAATCAAAAGCCGATGTCATCCGTATATCAACAAAGTAACACAAAATTCAAAAGATATAATCCCTACTAAAGTTCTAGAAGTTCGCTTCTTACTTTAAATTTTAACGCTTAGCTTTTGGATAAGTCTGGGCTAAATAGGCTGTAGCGTATAATTTGATGCTTATACATGTATGTATTGTCTGTTTTGTGATTCCAATGGATGGTGGTTTGTTACGGCGATACGAACCTCATGTTTTTGCTTCGCTACGATCATTGCTGTATAAACTCGTCTGCAATGTTTATAGATTATCTTTGGTGAAATCATACAACGCTTCATGATCGTTTTGACCGCGCGATCATCTCCTGGTCGGATATCTTAACAATCCTGCAAGATCACAGATATTGCCAAATAAGCTTATCCACCAGAGAATGAAAATCTCAGAGAAATGCAAGTAACTGGTTGATGAGATTCTGTGCGACTGGATTCGTGCTGAGCTTCAACATTTATCAGTTTTGAACTGATACAGCGATTGTGAAAATTGTCTTGATGGGGAACTGAAAATCAGAGGTTTTGGGTCGGTGGATGATCCCTGCGCGAATCATCCACCGCTGAATCACCTGCATACTATTGACTTACATAGAGGAACTATTCATTTGATAGACGGATGTTGAATTTTGCTTTCGATAAATCGTGACATTTATTCTGATAATTCTGGTGAAAGTTCACCTGGCGGATTGCACAAAATGTGAACGATATCTTCAACGGGCACTCTTTGACTTCCATCGGGCTCTAACATCTTCTCCAACTCCCAGAATTCTTCCTCAGTCAGACTTTCACCCATCGTGGTGAGGTAGTGACGCATTCTACTGATGTCGATCTGACCATCTTTGGTGCGTGCAAGAGTATTGATAGCGTCGCGAACGTCTGCAGGTACTCGTTCTTCGGCTGGGTGTTTCAGCATTAGAGAAACAAATTCGTCCATATCCACGGATCCGTTACCGTCCGTGTCCACATCCTCGATCATCGTCTGAAAGGAGAAATTGAGATGAAAGATGGCTGCCTGAAACCCGACCATGCTAATTGGGAATAATTTACAAGTAGGGTAGAGTGGGGTAAGACGCCCCCCTTAAGCGAGATTCGACTGTTCAGGAACTATTGCGCGTCTTTCTGCCAGATCTTGCCATTATTAATTACTTCAGTGTATGCACTAGTTACATGGACAAGGAATACAGCTAGAAATTCGGAGAAGATCCTATATTTTTCAACTTTCAAAAAGGACCAAAAGCGGCGTCTTACCCCCTGTAGGGGGTAAGACGCCCCACCCTGGGCGCAACCCACTCCCAACTTTTAAAATTATGATATATCTTAAGGAAAGCAATTGTCTATTCGACCAATGTAATGTGATCATCTAAAACCAAAGCAACTTGTCTTCCAGCTATTTATTCTATAACATACAGGGGCCTATAGAACAAGATTAGGCCGAAACACTGGACTTATCAGTAAAAAACATAATTCACAAATATAACTTGGCAGATTGCCGGCAGTGTGCCGCATGTGCCCACTGACTGCATTGTATACACCAACTGTATCCACTTTTCATATGGTCGGCTAATCGAATACATTTCGTTGCTTCTTCAATGTACGAAGACCTAGTGGCAGACGATATAGAGCTACTTTCTCTTTGGCCTGTAGGTGCTGCTTATTTGGAGATGACATGAGGTTTTGTGCCCTTTCAGCTCTCCACTTTCTTGGACGCTATGGTTCTAGTTTTCATAGCTGACGTACGCGCATGATGCTTGTGATTGCATACCCAACTCGCGCGATCATAAAGCAACTGCAATCATAAATTAACTGGTTAATCAGTGCGCATAGACAACAAAGAAAAAAGTCGTGAGTCTGACTTGAAATCAATGCCAGTAAATTCAGAATGTGTGAATTAATGCCGTTGACAACGAAGGCGTTAAAACGTATTATGGGGGCAAAATGATCGAGGGAAGTCTTAACGCCATGCAGGGGGGCGTCTTACCCCACCTGTATATTTTTTTCTTCAATCAGTTTTCGAATGAAAACGTTAAAGTGAATCAAGCAGCTGTTTAAATCATATCTAGTGATGCGTTAACTTAAATTTCTGGCATTAAAGATATCAAAATGATGTCTGATTGCTTCATAATACTTCATTTAACTTCAAAATAAATTACATCAAAAGCATCGAAAATCAGAAAAGCAAAATATTTTTTGTAAACTAATGATGAAAATTCAATGATTTTTGGGTTCCAACCCATTTTTCTATAAGTATTAAGCCTGAGAGGGGTCAAATATCTTGCATCATTATAGACGTCTGAGAAATCGATGGGGGGCGTCTTACCCCGAGGAGGCGTCTTACCCCCACTCTACCCTACAGTCCCAACCATGCATGATTTGAAAGCATAGTTTGAGGAATCTAAGACAGTCGATGCCACAGGCACGCCGCCACGAGTTTAGGGCAGGTGTTGCACCGGCCTCAAGGAAGGGCACTTTAGGATGCCCCCACCCTCCTAAACCCTAGCCCAATATTTCAGTTGCGTTATAAGCCCATCAAGGTTTTGTATAGTGCGTTATTGCACATAGGTTTTGTGCCTTTTAACTTTAGATTGATAACTATTCCATATTCATCGGACAACAACTATTTCTGGTATGCATGAATGCGCAAATCGAATAAGCAAAAATCACTTTGCTGTAAATTTTAGCCAAAGTCTAACACATCTAATAAGTTGAATTCTGCAAATATGCTGTACGATGCATAAATGACGTGACACACTTTCATACTGCAAGACAAATAAAAAATGAGAGGTGTAATTCTATTCAAATCGATCTTGTATTAAGCAACATGCTTTCTTTTTTGCCTGGAGATAGCTTGCGTTTATCCATTGGAAATTGCAACAGACCTTCTACTGTGTTGCTTTTCCAGCAGGCCTATAAAATGAATGCCCATATATCAAGCGTCTTAACAGCTATTTTAAAAACAAAGCTTGTTCTACGATAATTGCAACTCTTGCTTAATTGTTACAAAAACCGTGCTACTATTTTGTGTTTAAATTGTAATGGATCAAAGAGAAACAATACAAATTAAAAAATGGGATGAAAAACTTAATACTTCTAATTCTTTGTTTAGGAACAAAAGAAATTTCTAGCCTATATTGCTTACGTGTATGCAACAGAACGATAGACAAAACGGCTCAAATCCTTAACTCATAGAGTAGGATTTCAACTTTTTAATTCAATTTTTACCGGCATGATTTTATGATTCACTAAATAAGTGTTTCATTTCTTGAATCTGAATAGTGATGTGGACCCATTTACATTTTTTAATCGAAATCATTGTCTTTGATTGTGTTGTTTTGCTCTGTCAGTGGCAGGTTGCCTGTAATATGATCACTCTTAAGAAAATACTCTTGAGGTTGAGCATGAAAGTAATAGGAAACCATCGAATTGATAATTTAGCAAACATTAAATCGCCAAGGCTGTCATGGCACTGAGAATCTGTGAAATGCCATCATTCCTAGTGCATTGCAATCATGATTACTCAATTCCGTTGTAATTTCTGTAAAACTGCAAAAATTTGCATGTCTCACATTTAGAAACAATTCCATCTGTATCTCCCTTGAGTTCATTTAATAAAATCGAAAGTGTACACACGTTGCGGATTTAAAGAGTGTGGAGTTACCACTCTCCCTAATATACCTACTGTATGCCTTAACTTGATGATTCATCTCTGCCCACGAAATGAACATGATACTCTTTCTTTGAAAATATCAAGGAACTTCTAAAATAAAGTTCAACACAAAAACATGCTATAAAAGCTCGTACTGTCATCACACTTTGGCTGTCTTTTGGGATAGAGAAGCTACAAACCATGGATGACCTTCAAGGCGATTTCTGTACACCATTGGTAAGCTTAATAACTCAGGGGTAACTTTATTATGTCTATGGTGGGCCAGAACGGTAAACGGTGACGACACGTACACTTTACTGTATTTACTGTATTTGGTCAGTCAATGAGAATAAACCTAGAATCAGATTGGAACCTAGAGTCAGCATTGCTATGAAATTCGTGAAACTGCACTTTATTACGGAGCATTTCCGTATGAAGAAGGCACATGTGCAACACCTGCAACACACTTGCCGGCGTTCATGGCAGCGAATGAAAAATGGCAAATAATGAAGAATTAAAGAAATGATGTCGACTAATACATGTAGTCGACAGGGAACCTAGAAATTGATTCGCAATACATGCTATTGCATGGAACACTTAATAAATGCATAATGTAGGCTACTTAAAACATCCATAAGATATCGTAGTAGTCCACTACGATTACCCATTTGTCTTTCTACACATGAAGGTCTGGTTTCTGAGATTTTGGAATACGAAGTCGATGTACAAAAAGTATATCTATTAGGATGAAATTATATTTAAATTTTCCAACTTGGCATCAAATATAGACTAGTTTTAGATTTTCGAGAAACAGCTCGATGCGACGGATCGATTGACGATGCGAAAATATTTCAATTGTTAGAAAAGAAAATGGCACTAAAATCTGGACAATGCAAATTTACTTCGACCGATTTCGAGTGGAAATCAAAATTTGAGCTCCCACTCTTCATCAGGATTTTTTATTGTGTACGAGAGGCCACTGATGTACGATATTATTTTGGTATCAACGGAGAGCATTTCACATGTTTTGAATCGTCTGGTATTGCATTTTGACATAGCTCCAGTGCTGTCAAATGGAATGGAGCTGACAGTACTGGAAATGTAGCAACAATCGATGTAAAACATGTGAAATGCTCTCCGTTGATGCATACATGACATCGTTCATCATGAGAACATGTGAATCATTAAATGCAATTTACGCTCTCAGTTTCCAGGGTTGGGGATTCCACTATATCGGTGAATCATGAAGATCACAAAGGGAGAGAATGAACGAGCACCGATTTGACATCAGACATACATTGCAAGGATGTTAAAGTGGTCCCTTATCACTGCATTCAACATCAGCATTCCCTGGAAGATATTAAGGTGACAGTGTTGAAGAAGTTAAGCGGCAAGGAAATGGAGAGAAAGAAGGAAGAACTGAAATTCATCAGCCAGCTTATTTACCAACTGGTC